>CM065736.1:641444-721444 GCA_033310375.1 Conus canariensis | reverse complement strand
CCCATTTATTTTATTTCATTTTATTTTATTTTCAACTTTGTTTTATTTCATTTATTTATCTATTTATTATTCATCATTATTTATTTATTCACTTATTCATTCATTTCATTTGATTTATTTACGTATTATTTTTATTTATTTATTTATGTATTACATTTTGTATTACATATATATACATTTTTTTTTACTGAATTTTTTAATTAATTAATTCACTTACTTTATTTCATTTACCATCGTTTCACACTCCCTCCCTTTCTTTTTTTCTTTTATTATTTTCCCCCTTTTTTTCCCCTTTTTCCCCAACCCCCTCTTCCTCTCCCATAATCCCCTCGTTTCCGTCTGGCGGCCATTTTCAATTTGGAGACGTACAGGAGAAGCGCAGCTAAGTGGCTACATGTTGTTCTTGTCACTGTCCTAAATATTATGAGTTTTCGCCTGAAGAAGACCCAAGAGGTCGAAATGCATTGTGTCAAGGCCTGTACTCTTGTTTGTCGGTGTCCTTGGCGGTAACTAACCCCTCTCTTTTCAAATGTTGCTTCATTTTCCGCCCTCTGTCACTGTTTTGGAACTTGACACACATTGTCAATGGGGAGAGAAAGGAACATATACGATAATTTTGACTTGATAGAAGATAATTTTGACTTGACAGAAGATAATTTTGACTTGACACACAGTCAATGGGGAGAGAAGGGAATATACACAATATTTTTGACTTGACACGAGATAATTTAGACTTGACACACACTGTCCATGGGGAGAAAAGGGAAAGCGCAGCAAAGAGACAGACTAGGGTGTGGTCCCCGGGACAACACATGCCCCAAACACGGAGCTCATCTTGCTGACATCGTCCTCCACATTCTCCCTGCTGCCTCAGCACTCCACGACCACCGCACTGTTCTGACGTTCTGCTGACGTCATTCAGGCCCAGGCTTGTGGGCGGGCAGTGCAGGGGCCAGGGGTCACCTCGACCTGCAGTCCGCCCATCATCCACAGCCAGGCCGGCAGAGGACTGCAGTGTAGGGGCAGGAAAGGCTCGGGGTGTCCAGGGAAGGCGGCACAGCCTCCTGGAACCCTGTCCTGTAATGCCTGATTCCTTTCCCTGCCTGTGGCTCCAGGGAAGGCGGCACAGCCTCTCGGAACCCTGTCCTGCAATGCCTGATTCCTTTCCCTGCCTGTGGCTCCAGGGAAGGCGGCACAACCTCCTGGAACCCTGTCCTGCAATGCCTGATTCCTTTCCCTGCCTGTGGCTCCAGGGAAGGCGGCATAACCTCCTGGAACCCTGTCCTGCAATGCCTGATTCCTTTCCCTGCCTGTGGCTCCAGGGAAGGTGGCACAGCCTCTCAGAACCCTGTCCTGCAATGCCTGATTCCTTTCCCTGCCTGTGGCTGCACTGACAGAGTCACGTCACGTCTTCGGCCTACAGAAACCCAGATCAGTCAAAAGAACACAAATATAGTCCTCCTCCTCACAGCAGAATTCAGTCTGAATCAGATCAAACTCCCTAATAACGGCATGGGTTTTTTTTTTTGTTGTTGTTTAGTTCTGACTGCCAGCCGATATCGCTAAGCAGAATGTCACTGTTTGGCCTTTGCACACTGTCACGCTGAATAGAGCCTGATCGAATTGTATTGTTGTCGTTCCTTTTTTCTGCACACTTTTTCTCTGGCGACATGCTGGTGGCGAAGTGTCACCCTCTTCGATCGCCTGCTGTCTGGATGACAGACAACGTCTAGCAGGGCGTGCCCCCGCACAGCTCATGGGATCCCTGACTAAGGTGTGTCCTCCACTTCCACTTCTCCTGCCCTGGCCTGCCCTCTCTCTTCTCCTGTAGTCTGCCGAGGGCCACTTCTTCTCGCCTGGCACAGGAAATTCCATCAGCCTGAGCAGGCAGCAGGCAGCAGTCAGAAGTCAGAGAAGGTCAGAGCCAGCAAAATCTGGACGTCATCATGCAGTGACTGATATCACATGCTGTCTTGAGCCAGCAAGACCTGGATGTCATCATGCACTGACTGATATCACGTGTTGTCCTGTACTTCACCGTGGTTCAGCCACGTCTCCATACCGCGGACGTCTGTGTGGAGAAGAGCAGAGCCAGCAAGACCAGAACGTCATCATACACTGACTGATATCAATGTTGTCCAGAGCCAACAAGACCAGCACATCATCATACACTGACTGATATCAATGTTGTCCTTTAGCCACCAAAACCAGCACGTCATCATACATTGACTGATATCAATGTTGTCCTGAGCCAACAAGACCAGCACATCATCATACACTGACTGATATCAATGTTGTCCTGAGCCACCAAAACCAGCACATCATCATACATTGACTGATATCAATGTTGTCCTGAGCCAAAAAGACCAGCACATCATCATACACTGACTGATATCAATGTTGTCCTGAGCCACCAACACCAGCACGTCATCATACACTGACTGATATCAATGTTGTCCTGAACCAGCCAGACCAGCACGTCATCATACACTGACTGCTATCAATGTTGTCCTGAGCCAGCAAGACCAACACGTCATCATACACTGACTGATATCAATGTTGTCCTGAGCCAGCAAGACCAACACGTCATCATACACTCACTGATATCAATGTTGTCCTGAGCCAGCAAGACCAACACGTCATCATACACTGACTGATATCAATGTTGTCCAGAGCCAGCAAGACCAACACGTCATCATACACTGACTGATATCAATGTTGTCCAGAGCCAGCAAGACCAACACGTCATCATACACTGACTGATATCAATGTTGTCCTGAGCCAGCAAGACCAACACGTCATCATACACTGACTGATATCAATGTTGTCCAGAGCCAGCAAGACCAACACGTCACTATACACTGACTGATATCAATGTTGTCCAGAGCCAGCAAGACCAACACGTCACTATACATTGATCAATTGGAAATCTTGTGCTGGCACATATCCACCTCAAATCACGGCCTCCAACCTCTCTGTCTCCCTCCAACCCCCAACCTACCTCCTGCACACCCGAGCTCTCCCCCTCCCGTTCAATTAAAAGGAGGCTCCTAGACAGGAACGGAAACTGGGCGAGATCACTGTGATGGGGGGTGGTGAAAGGGAGGGGTGGGGGTGGGGGTGAGAAGTCTGCAGGAAACTCTTTGAAATGGCAGGTCCGCCCCGTCTCTTGACCCCCGATGAATTCAGACAGGATTATGTCCATTTTCAAGCAGAAAGACTCCCACTGGCACGTCCCACTAATGGCCGGTCTTTTTCTCTTGCCCGGCATCATCACCCACAGACCATCCCCACCCCACCTCCTCCCTGATTCCAGACTCCTTTTTTACTGTATATTCCGTCTGTCTGTGAACTCCGTTTTGTATGTATATTCCATCTGTCTTTAAACTCGTGTGTGTGCGTGCGTGCGTGCGTGCGTGCATGCGCGCGCGTTTGTGTGTGCGTGTGTGTGTGTGTCTGTGAGAGAGAGAGAGAGAGGGGGAGAGGGAGGGAGGGGGAGAGAGAGAGTGAATGAGTGAGTGAGTGAGTGCGTGCATGCATGCTTGCATGCGTGCATGCATGCTTGCATGCGTGCATGTGTGTGTGCATGTTAGTAGTCATGATGGTGGCAGTGGTTGTGGTTTTTTCTCAATTTTAGCAGCTTGCACAAGTGTTTCCTTAATCCCCTTTTTCCCTTATTCTTTCATTTCACAAGATTCAACTGTCACTATTTCCATTCAATGTCTTTCATTCGTTCTTTATTTCTCTCCCCTGTCTTTCATTCTTTCACTATATCTGTCCCGTGCCTTTCATTCTTTCGCTATTTCTCTCCCCTGTCTTTCACTATTTCTATCCCCTGTCTTTCATTCTTTCGCTATTTCTATCCGACGTCTTTCATTCTTTCGCTATTTCCATTCAATGTCTTTCATTCTTTCACTATTTCTCTCCCCTGTCTTTCATTCTTTCACTATTTCTCTCCCCTGTCTTTCATTCTGTCATTATTTCCATGTCATTATTTCCATTCTCTGTATTTCACTCTGTCACTATTTTCATTCTCTGTATTTCATTCTGTGTTTATTTCCATTCTCTGTATTTCATTCTGTCACTATTTCCATTCTCTGTATTTCATTCTGTCACTATTTTCATTCTCTGTAATTCATTCGGTCTTTATTTCCATTCTCTGTATTTCATTCTGTCACTATTTCCATTCTCTGTATCTGTCTTTATTTCCATTCTCTGTATTTCATTCTGTCACTATTTCCATTCTCTGAATTTCATTCTGTCACTATTTCCATTCTCTGCATTTCATTGTCACTATTCCATTCTCTGTATTTTATTGTCACTATTTCCATTCTCTGTATTTCATTCTGTCTTTATTTTCATTCTCTGTATTTCATTGTCACTATTTCCATTCTCTGTCTTTCATTCTGTCACTATTTCCATTCTCTGTCTTTCATTCTGTCACTATTTCCATTCTCTGTATTTCACTGTCACTATTTCCATTCTCTGTATTTCATTCTGTCCCGATTTTCATTCTCTGTATTTCATTCTGTCCCGATTTTCATTCTCTGCATTTCATTGTCATTATTTCCATTCTCTGTATTTCATTCTGTCTTTATTTCCATTCTCTTTATTTCATTCTGTCACTATTTCCATTCTCTGTCTTTCATTCTGTCCCGATTTTCATTCTCTGCATTTCATTGTCATTATTTCCATTCTCTGTATTTCATTCTGTCTTTATTTCCATTCTCTTTATTTCATTCTGTCACTATTTCCATTCTGTGTATTTCATTGTCACTATTTCCATTCCCTGTATTTCATTCTGTCACTATTTCTATTCTCTGTATTTCATTCTGTCACTATATCCATTCTCTATATTTCATTGTCACTATTTCCATTCTCTGTATTTTACTGTCACTATTTCCATTCTCTGTATTTTATTGTCATTATTTCCATTCTCTGTTTTTCATTCTGTCTTTAGTGCCATTCTCTGTATTTCATTCTGTCTTTATTTCCATTCTCTGTTTTTCATTCTGTCTTTATTTCCATTCTCTGTATCCCTGTCTCCCTGATGAGTCCGACCCAGCGGACGAAAGGCCTCGGAGCAGGCAATACAAATATATCTGCCTTCAAAAGGGATTGCGATGGTTCCCTTATGCAGCTAGTGAAGAGTTTTCATATCTGTAACATATTTTCTTAATTTCATGTTCCCAGTTTCTCCATCTTCAAATTCCGCCCCCCCCCCCCCCCCCCCCCTTAATCCAAATCTTTGCCAAGTCATTACTATGAAGATAGTTCAGTTTTGGCCTGCGCTTGTTTTTTCCCCCCACTATTAGATTGTTCGTATATGTATTTGTCTGACTTTATTCAAGTTTAAAAGGCTGTGCCGGTCTTGAATACAAGTTACTCTGTGTTAGGTTTTCTTATGGGAGCAAAAAATACCCAACTTGTTTACTGTTTTCCATTCTCTGATTTTCATTGTCACTATTTCATTCTCTGTATTTCATTCTGTCACTATTTCCATTCTCTGTATTTCATTCTGTCACTATTTTCATTCTCTGTAATTCATTCTGTCTTTATTTCCATTCTCTGTATTTCATTCTGTCACTATTTCCATTCTCTGTATCTGTCTTTATTTCCATTCTCTGTATTTCATTCTGTCACTATTTCCATTCTCTGTATTTCATTCTGTCACTATTTTCATTCTCTGTAATTCATTCGGTCTTTATTTCCATTCTCTGTATTTCATTCTGTCACTATTTCTATTCTCTGTATTTCATTGCCACTATTTCCATTCTCCGGATTTCATTCTGTCTTTATTTCCATTCTCTGTATTTCATTCTGTCACTATTTTCATTCTCTGTATTTCATTCTGTCACTATTTCCATTCTCTGCATTTCATTGTCACTATTTCCATTCTCTGTATTTCATTGTCACTATTTCCATTCTCTGTATTTCATTCTGTCTTTATTTTCATTCTCTGTATTTCATTGTCACTATTTCCATTCCCTGTATTTCATTCTGTCACTATTTCTATTCTCTGTATTTCATTCTGTCACTATATCCATTCTCTGTATTTCATTGTCACTATTTCCATTCTCTGTATTTTACTGTCACTATTTCCATTCTCTGTATTTTTTGGTCATTATTTCCATTCTCTGTATTTCATTCTGTCTTTACTGCCATTCTCTGTATTTCATTCTGTCTTTATTTCCATTCTCTGTTTTTCATTGTCTTTATTTCCATTCTCTGTATTTCAATGTCACTATTTCCATTCTCTGTATCTCATTCTGTCACTATTTCCATTCTCTGCATTTCATTCCATCTTTAATTCCAATTTCATTCTGTCACTATTTCCATTCTCTGTACTTCATTCTGTCTTTATTTCCATTCTCTGTATTTCATTCTCATTATTTCCATTCTCTGTATTTCATTGTCACTATTTCCATTCTCTGTATTTCATTGTCACTATTTCCATTCTGTATATTTCATTGTCACTATTTCCATTCTCTGTATTTCATTCTGTCTTTATTTCCATTCTCTGTATTTCATTGTCACTATTTCCATTCTATATATTTCATTGTCACTATTTCCATTCTCTGTATTTCATTCTGTCTTTATTTTCATTCTCTGTATTTCATTGTCACTATTTCCATTCTCTGTATTTCATTGTCACTATTTCTGTATTTCATTGTCACTATTTCCATTCTCTGTATTTCAATGTCACTATTTCCATTCTCTGTTTCATTGTCACTATTTCTATTCTCTGTATTTCATTCTGTCACTATATCCATTCTCTGTATTTCACTGTCACTATTTCCATTCTCTGTGTATTTCATTCTGTCTTTCTTTCCATTCTCTGTATTTCATTGTCACTATTTCCATTCTCTGTATTTCATTGTCACTATTTCCATTCTCTGTATTTCATTGTCACTATTTCCATCCTCTCTCTTTCATTCTTTTACTTTTTCTATCATGCGTCTTTCATTCTGTTATTATTTCTGTCTTGTGTTCTAATCTCTCATGACTTCCATCCTCTATATTTCATATTATTCTCTCATCATTTCCCTCCTCCATTTTTCATTCCATGTTTTCACTAATTTCATCCAGCCTTTCATTCTCACCACACCCCCACTCTCCCCGCCCCACTATTTCCATTCTTTCACTCCGTTCTTTTCCTACGTCCATCCTGTTTCTGTCATTCTTTCACTATTATCAAAGACCATTCCCCTATCCACCTTACTTTGCTAGTGTCAGCACAATAGGAATGAATGAGACACAGACAGAGAAAGGAGGAAAACAAAGAAAGAAAGTGAGGCACAGAGAGAGAGAGAGAGAGAGAGTGGAGAGAGAGAAGAGAGTGAGTGAGAGACAGAGAGAGGGGGAAAGAAAGAGAGGGAGGGTGAGAGACAGAACTGTGACAGAGACTGGGAGACAGACAGTCAGACACAGACAGACACACCGACAGACAGAGACTGACACAGAGAAAAAGGCAAGGTGAAAAAGAGACAGGCAAAGAAAAGAGACTGACCGAGAAACACACGAGAAAGAGTGAGCATGAGAGGGCGGGGACGAAAGGGGAGGATCAGACAAAGAAACAGAGAGAAAGAAACTTGGAAGAAGACATCGACCAGTCAACTGACAGAAAGGGAGGAAAAGAAGAGACAGACTAACCGACTGAGAGACAGAGATTTAAAAAGAGAGAGAGAGAGAGAGAGAGAGAGAGAGAGAGAGAGAGAGAGAGAGAGAGAGATAAAGAATAAGAGAGGAACGGGCAGGCAGACAGACAGACACAAGAGTCCCGGAGACAGCAGCAATGTAATCCGGCCTATCTGTGCATCTGCAGCTGACTCCAAGCCGTCTGACCAAAGTGGACGCCTCCCCTCCCCTCCTCCCTCCCCAGACATCGTCCCGTCCTTCCCTACAACAGTCCTCCAGTCCGACCCCCCCCCCCCCTCCCCCCAAGTCACTATCACTCCCACTGTTGTGTCACTGTCACTCCCACTGTGGTGTGGGCGACATGAGTCAATGACCCCAAGTCACTGTCACTCCCACTGTGGTGTCACTGTCACTCCCACTGTGGTGTGGGGGACATGAGTCGGTGACCCCAAGTCACTGTCACTCCCACTGTGGTGTGGGGGACATGAGTCGGTGACCCCAAGTCACCGTCACTCCCACTGTGGTGTCACTGTCACTCCCACTGTGGTGTGGGGGACATGAGTCGGTGACCCCAAGTCACCGTCACTCCCACTGTGGTGTCACTGTCACTCCCACTGTGGTGTGGGGGACATGAGTCAGTGACCCCAAGTCACTGTCACTCCCCCTGTGGTGTGGGGGACATGAGTCAGCAGTTCAGGCCGACTGTCCCCCGTGGCTCAGTCTACACGCCGCACTACTGGGGTTGTGGGAAAGATGGGCCAGGTCAGCCCCACAGACACACCACACGCTGACCCCAACCCACAGCCTGGCATCACCAACACCACAGCCTCACACACAGCCTGGCATCACCAACACCACAGCTTCACATAGCCTGGCATCACCAACACCACAGCCTCACACAGCCTGGCATCACCAACACCACAGCCTCACACAGCCTGGCATCACCAACACCACAGCCTCACACAGCCTGGCATCACCAACACCACAGCTTCACATAGCCTGGCATCACCAACACCACAGCCTCACACAGCCTGGCATCACCAACACCACAGCCTCACACAGCCTGGCATCACCAACACCACAGCCTCACACAGCCTGGCATCACCAACACCACAGCCTCACACAGCCTGGCATCACCAACACCACAGCTTCACACAGCATGGCATCACCAACACCACAGCTTCACACAGCCTGGCATCACCAACACCACAGCTTCACACAGCCTGGCATCACCAACACCACAGCTTCACACAGCATGGCATCACCAACACCACAGCTTCACACAGCCTGGCATCACCAACACCACAGCCTCACACAGCCTGGCATCACCAACACCACAGCCTCACACAGCCTGGCATCACCAACACCACAGCTTCACACAGCCTGGCATCACCAACACCACAGTCCGTAAAGCACTTGGGTCATAAAAAAAAGACCACAACATCGTGATGCCAATACACATCACAATGAAGCACAGGTCAGCCAAAACACAGGGAGATAAATCACTTCTTCTACAATGCACGTTATGTCACGTCAAAATCGACACGATGATACTAATAAAAAGTCTAATAAAGCACACAGCGGAGAATCCACAACATGCTCATAAAAACAGTCCTATAAAGCGTTTCGCAAATCCACAAACACTGACAGTCCTATAAAGCACATGTGTGACATGGAATCCGCATGTTGATATGAATAAACAGTCCTTTAAAGCACGTGTTGCATAAATCCATTATACGCTGATACTCATGAACAGTCCTCTAATGCACAGACGTCACACAGGATCTAAAATATATTGATACACATAAAACAATCATATAAAACACATGTGTCACGTGGAATGCTGAACTCTTTAAAAAAAAAAAAAAAAAAAAAAGAAAGAAAGAAAGAACCATCAAAGAACGGCCCATCTGGGCGGAGTTTAAAAAAAAAAAAAAAAAAAAAAGCTGAACACTATCAAAATTAAAATGTTAAGAAATAAACAGTGTGGCATGAAGGCTGCCGACGTGGATGAAAGCCACCAGCATCCAAAGAATCAGTGCCAGCTGCCACAGCCTCGCTCACTGCCCTCACAACTGTTCACACACACACACACACACACACACACACACAACACACACACATGAAAGGCGACAGAAGAACCAGAACCACCGAGCTGTAAGAGACAGGTGGCAAAAACGCGGAGATGGAAAAGCATCGCATCGCACCTCTCTCTCTCTCTCTCTCTTCTCTTCTCCACACACACACACACACCACACACACACACACACACACACACACCACACACAGAGCGCGGGCGAGCACGACGCCGACACGGGAGCAGCGAGGGAAAAGACACTGACTGACCCACGCCGCTGCCTGCCAGGGGAAGCGACTTCAACGTCTTCCAGCCTCATTGATGGCAGGCCCAGCGACATCTGACGGCGACAGCTACAGTCGGCAGCAGGAGAGAGAGAGTACGGAGCAGGGACACGCGAGAGAGAGAGAGAGAGAGAGAGAGGGGGGGGGTGAGTGAAAGAGAGGGGGGGAGGGGGGGGAGAGTGAGAGAGACACACAGACAGAATGAGAAAGCATCAATATAGCAAACGCACATACTCAGCTCGGAAAGGGATGAAAGAGCAAGACTGTCTAAGCGCGCGCGCGCCACGCACACACACACACACACACACACACACACACACACACACACACATACACACACACACACGCACGCACAGAGGGGGGGGGGGGGGGGGGGGTAGGAGGATGAGGAGAGGCGGTGTGGGGGTGGCAGGGATAAAATCCTTATAACCGAAAAGATCAGAGACAGAGAGGCAATGGATTCTTTATTTTACAACGGTAAAAGTATTGGCTGTGAGAGAAAGAGAGAGAGAGAGAGAGAGAGAGAGAGGGAGGGAGAGAGAGAGAGAGAGAGAGAGAGAGAGAGAAGAGAGCAGACAGACAGAGACAGACATACAGACAGATAAGACAGACAGACAGACAGGCCGACCCTCCCCATCAGCCCGCTGTGCATGTCCAGACCTCCAGGTGACAGAGGCAATGCAGAATGACAGACAGCCACGCAACACACACACAGACACACGTGCTATGCAGAATGACAAACAGCCACGCATCACACACACAGACACACGTGCTATGCAGAATGACAGACAGCTACGCATCACACACACCGACACACGTGCTATGCAGAATGACAGACAGCCACGCATCACACACACAGACACACGTGCTGCGGCAACTGCAGGGACATCATCATCACCCTACCGCTCCACCCCCCGAACCCCTCCCCCTCCTGACACCCCCAATCCCCTCGCTATCCCCCCACCCCGCTAACAACCCTAGGCAAGCAACTCCATACTTCCCGTTGTTCCCCTGCTCGATCAAATCGCGAAGTTTTAAGACAATCGGATCCCCCCCCCCCCCCCCCCACTACCTTTATCCCCCCACCCCTCCTATCCTATCCTCCCCAGAAACATACACAAAGAGAGAGAGAGAGAGAGAGAGAGAGAGAGAGAGAGAAAGAGAGAGAGAGAGAGAGCGTGAGAGAGAGAGAGAGAGACAGACAGACAGACAGACAGACAGACGTGAGAGTGAGAGAGAGACAGAGACAGAGAGAAAGACAGTCAGACAGAGAATTCCTTTTGTACAGTCAAACTGCCAAATCCATTCTGAGTTTTTGCCCAGACCTATCTGTCAAACGAACATTACAAAAACATGTATCTATGCATACTCACTCACTCTCTCCTCTCTCTCTCTCTCTCTCTCTCTCTCTTGCGCACTCGCATACATACACATGCTCACTCACCTGCAAATATGCACATGCAGGCGCACACACACCTAAATACACATGTACACACATGCGTGCCCACACACACACGCATGCCCTTGCACGCGCACACAGACACAACACACACACATATATAGAATTGTTTTCATTAAACTGACAATCATCATCACTTCATGTTACCGTTTTCTTTCAGACCCAATTTACGATGAATCAATCAGTACATGAACGCGGCAAGAAAAGAACAAAGACATGAAAGAAATAAACAAAGGGGGGAAAAGAAAAACAAGAAAAAGAAAAGAAAGCGAGGACAAGTGAGAAGTGAAAACCCATCCAACAAGATGTGCGGAGTCTGGTTCATGGTTGCAAAGAAATCATCTCAACCCCAACCAAACAAGAAGAAATAGCCTGGGGAGACGCACACAAATTGATCGTCGTCTGAATCATGATAGTCTGATTCCAGGCACAACCAGGCTCTGTGACCTGTTAAAACCTGTCGTCTGACACAGTGATGAAGTCATTCCACACAGTCAGGTCTGTGACCTGTTAAAAACCTGTCGTCCGACACAGTGTATGACGTCATTCCACACATACAGTCAGGTTCTGTGACCTGTTAAAACTTCGTCTGACGTGACGTCATTCCACACAGTCAGGCTCTGTGACCTGTTAAAACCTGTCGTCTGCCCACAGTGATGAAGTCATTCCACACAGTCAGCTCTGGACCTGTTAAAACCATGTCGTCTGACACTAGTGACGTCATTCCACCACACAAGCCAGCTCTGTGACCTGTTAAAACCTGTCGCCCTGACAGTGACGTCATTCACCACACAGCAGGCTCTGTGACCTGTAAAAACTGTCGTCTGAACAGCGATGACGTCATTCCACACACAGGTCAGGTCTGGGGCCCTGTTAACACCTGTCGTCTGACACAGTGCGACGTCATTCCACACACAGCCAGGCTCTGTGACCTGTTAAAACCTGTCGTCTGACACAGTGATGAGTCATTCCACACATAGTCCGGCTCTGTGACCTGTTAAAAAAACCTGTCGTCCGACACAGTGTGACGTCATTCCACACACAGCAGGCTCTGTGACCTGTTAAAACCTGTCGTCTGACACAGTGACGTGCGTATTCCACACACAGCAGGCTCTGTGACCTGTTAAAACCTGTCTGACACAGTGAAACGTCATTCCCACACAGTAAGGCTCTGTGACCTGTTAAAACCTGTCGTCTACACATGATGACGTCATTCCACACACAGCCAGGCTCTGTGACCTGTTAAAACCTGTCGTCTGACAGTGACGTCATTCCACACACAGCCAGGCTCTGTGACCTGTTAAAAAAACCTGTTGTCTGGCACACTAGGCCTGTAACTAGGAAAAAAACTTTGCATGATATACAGTAAGGTGATGCCAGACAATGGTAGGTTCTGTAAGAACAAAAAACTCGCTATGCCATACACAGTAACGTGATGCCAGAGTACACAGCGAACCTCTGTGACCTGGAAAAAATAGACCTGGGGAGACACACCAACACTGACACATAGTCACGTGATGCCAGACATAGCTAGCCACTGTGACCTGGAAAAAAAGTCATCGTCTGATTCTCTGGAGGTTGATGCCAGACATAGCTAACCTCTGTGACCTGACAAAAAGTCATCGTCTGATTCTCAGGAGGTTGATGCCAGACAGCTAGGCTCTGTGACCAGAAGAAAAGGCCAGGGGGAGACACTCACACTGTCTTATTCTCTGTAGGATGATTGCAACCAAGTCATCACACTTTGACGTGATGCTAAGTGGAGCGGTGGAAGTCACGTCCACGTGTCACTGCCCCATGGCCTTCTGCCATCATGCAGCTGGCACCTTTTGCTGGTCACCATGCACCTGCCCACCACTGACCCCTACGGTCTTGGTGAGTTGGAAGGTCAGAGTCTGCATGCACCTGCCAACCACTGACCCCCTACTGTCACAGTCAGCATGCACCTGCCCACCACTGACCCCTACTGTCCTGGTGAGCTGGAAGGTCAGAGTCAGCATGCACCTGCCCACCACTGACCTCTACTGTCCTGGTGAGCTGGAAGGTCAGAGTCTGCATGCACCTGCCCACCACTGACCCCTACTGTCACAGTCAGCATGCACCTGCCCACCACTGACTCCTACTGTCCTGGTGAGTTGGAAGGTCAGAGTCTGCATGCACCTGCCCACCCCTGACTCCTACAGTCCTGGTGAGTTGGAAGGTCAGTCAGCATGCACCTGTCCACCACCGATTCCTACTGTCCTGGTGAGTTGGAAGGTCAGAGTCAGCATGCACCTGCCCACCACTGACTCCTACTGTCCTGGTGAGTTGGAAGGACGGAGAGAGACAAACATGGGCAGAAGGGAAAGAGGACATCCACTGAAGGAAGGAGGCTGGAACAAAGGGGGCAGAAAAAGCCAAAGGAAGACAGATCATGGCTAGACAGGGAGAAACAAAAGGGAGAATAAGGAGGATAGACTGAGCTGTGGAGAGAAAGAGACAAAAAAATGAGAACAAAGAAAGAAAGAAAGAAAAAGAAAAAAGAAGAAGACAAAGAAGAAGACAGGCAAAGAGTGACCAAAAAAGGTCCGGGGTGGGGTGGGAAGGATGAGTGCACAGGGGTAAGGGGGGGGGGGGGGGGGGCTGAGTAACTGAGGCAGAGAGAGGAGGGGGGAAAGGAGGGGGGGGGGGTCAGGTGCAAGGAGGAAACCGAGATGCAGAAAGAATCATGGATAGAGACAGACTGAGGGGCAAAGAAACTGAGACAATTAAAAATGAGACTGAGACACGGCAATAAAAAATGAGCTGAGACACGGCAATTTAAAATGAGAGTGAGACAGCAATAAAAAATGAGACTGAGACACGGCAATTTAAAATGAGACTGAGACACGACCATTAAAAATGAGACTGAGACACGGCAATCAAAAATGAGACTGAGACACGGCAATCAAAAATGAGACTGAGACACGGCAATTTAAAATGAGGAAGAGACGGAAATAATGTTTGAGTCGAAGAGACTGAGAAGAACAGAGAGAGTGAATGAGATAAAGGAAGACACATGCTGCACAAATAGAAGGGAGGGGGAGCGGGAGACAAACTGACAAAACAGACGGACTGACAGACAGACAGACGGACACACAGACAGAGAGAAAGAGAGTGAAAGTTGCAGGCGCTAACAAGCATAATGGCGGCATGGATAACCACCCCCACACATTTTCAATCCCCGAACAAAAACCTCCGTCTTCTGATCTCTGTATCAGACAAGGCATCTCCACAGCTCTCAAAGAAGCATCTTGTCATAACTCTCATGCTGGCTGCCTCCCCCTCCCCCCACACTTCCTTCTTACTAGCCCTCTCCCCCATCCACATCCCGCAAACACACGCATCCCACCCCAGCCTCCATCTTGCACCTTCCCTCTAACCCTGTCCAGACCAACGCTCTAGCCCTGTCCAGACCAATGCTCTAGCCCTGTCCAGACCAAAGCTCTAGCCCTGTCCAGACCAAAGGCAGCTGGTTGGGCCTGAGACAGGCTGCAGAAAGGACAGGGAGGGAAAGGAGAGGAGATGGGCCAGATGCAGTGCTAATCTGCCCGTGTTGTGTGGCTGCTCCCTCTCTGTTGCCTGGCTGCTCCTTATCAGGCCTCTTCTTCCCACGGCTTCCATTTCCGGACACGGTGACACAGCAGACCCACGTGAAGACCACCTTCCCACCAAAACACCCCCTTCCTATCCAACGTCCCCAAACACTCATCCTCCTATGCCACCCCGCCAAGTCGTGAAGACATCTGAAGAGCTCTCCTCCACCACCAATCTCCCTCGCCCAATTTTCGAATTCACCCTAGCTGTTCTTGTTTTGTTTTGTTTTGCTTTCCACCTAATACTGCCTTGACAACCGTTCAAAGCTGACAACGGTTCAAAGTTGATGACAACGGTTCAAAGTTGACAACGGTTCAAAGCTGACAACGGTTCAAAGCTGATGACAACGGTTCAAAGTCCTACGCTGTTGTCACGTGCGTCCCTAGGAGTGTCACATTCCTGGTTCTGCAGCAGCGAGTTCCGTTCCACCATTCCTCGTTACTACCTGACCTCACCTTTGTGGGAGAGGGTTCAGCAGAAAAATCCACAGTCTGTTCCACCATTCCTTCCCGCTACCTGACCTCCATTCTGATAAAGGAGGTACAGCAGGAAATGCCATAGTCTGTTCCACCATTCCTTCCTACTACCTGACCTACACTCTGTGGGAGAAAGGGCAGCACGCAGGGAATGCCGCAGTCTGTTTCTTTTCATGAACTGGCCATCACTCTGTGACACAAAGCACAGCAGGAAATGCCACAATCTGTTCTGCCATTCCTTCCCACTGACGGACCTTCACTGTCAGACAGAAGGCACAGCAGGAAATGCCACAGTCTGTTTCTTTTCATGAACTGGCCATCACTCTGTGACACAAAGCACAGCAGGAAATGCCACAGTTTGTTCTGCTATTCCTTCCAACTGATGCACCTTCTGTCTGTGGGTGAGGGTACAGCAGGAAATGTCACACACGATCTCTTCTTTCTTTCCTTTTGTTCCCTTCATTCCTTTGCCAGAACTCCTTGGTTGACTATGGTGACCTTTCTACGCATACAACCCTTTCTATGTTCATCACTAATCAGAGTGCTTGTACTTCATTTCTGTCATTCATTCCACCAGCACATGATGGTCTACTCATCGTCCATAGATGGAAAGGCGTTTAACATGCATGTGCTACTTCTTACGCATACGTTCACATACCACACCTTGGTTTGAAGTCTCATCCAAAGCACTAGGATGGAACTGGAGTCTGCACAGCTGTCAACTTTGAAGAAAATCTCTCTTCAAACCTGGATATCTCACCTGGGAATCACACCCAAAATCTTACAGCAAGAGCCTGAAGCCTACCCACGATGCCAACTAGCTCCCATCCCTCTCCCTCTCCCAATCCCCCCACACACACACTGGCTCACTTTCAGACAGTTCTCTCACAAGACGGTCTTTCTGCTCAGTTTGGACACCGTCTCTGTCACGGGAACAGAACATTATGGCTTAGTGCCCGTTCCACAGACAGACAGAGAGACAGAACATCATGATTTAGTGCCAGTTCCACAGACAGAGAGGAACAGAGCATCATGACTTAGTGCCAGTTCCACAGACAGAAAGAGAGACAGAACATCATGACTTAGTGCCAGTTCCACAGACAGAGAGGAACAGAACATCAAGGCTTAGTGCCCATTCCACAGACAGAAAGAGAGACAGAACATCATGGCTTAGTGCCAGTTCCACAGACAGAGAGGAACAGAACATCAGGACTTAGTGCCCGTTCCACAGACACAGAGGAACAGAACATCATGGCTTAGTGCCCGTTCCACAAACAGAGAGGAACAGAACATCATGGCTTAGTGCCTGTTCCACAAACAGAGAGGAACAGAACATCATGGCTTAGTGCCCGTTCCACAGACAGAGAGGAACAGAACATCATGACTTAGTGCCTGTTCCACAGACAGAGAGGAACAGAACATCATGGCTTAGTGCCCGTTCCACAGACAGAGGAACAGAACGACATGACTTAGTGCCAGTTCCACAGACAGACAGAGAGGAACAGAACATCATGACTTAGTGCCCGTTCCACAGACAGAGAGGAAAAGAGCATCATGACTTAGTGCCCGTTCCACAGACAGACAGAAACAGAACATCATGACTTAGTGCCAGTTCCACAGAGAGAACATCATGACTTTGTGCCCGTTCCACAGACAGACAGAGAGGAAGAGAACATCATGACTTAGTGCCCGTTCCACAGACAGACAGAGAGGAAGAGAACATCATGACTTAGTGCCCGTTCCACAGACAGACAGAGAGGAAGAGAACATCATGACTTAGTGCCCGTTCCACAGACAGACAGAGAGGAAGAGAACATCATGACTTAGCGCTAATTCCACAGACAGACAGAGAGAACATCATGACTTAATGCCAGTTCCACAGACAGAGACAATGACATTACTAAAGCACTTCAATCACACACTGGCACTCTCTTACCACATGATATTGACAAGCCCTTCTAATTTCACCACATGGAGACACACCTTCACCCTCCCTCCCCTGCCCTCACCATCTTCTCTCTCCCCTTCCTCATCCTCCACCCTCGCCCCTTCTTTCCAGACTTTCTAGTGTAACTGTATGCTTACAGTCTTTTGGTCAGGGTGCTGACATGCTCGAAGCCCAGTCATCCTCAAGCCTAGCCAACCAAAAGGCAAACGAGGTTCTCTGTTCTGCTTCTTCTTGGCAATAAACCAGGCCCCCCTTGTAATGCGTCCCTGCATCCTGTACGCATTACAAGCAGGAAGAAAAAATGTCAGCAGGGTCCCGGGGCACATTAGATGAAACGAGTGGTCTGGGGACGCACTACATCACCAGTGACAAGGGTCCCGTACCATGTCTGCTAGATGATCATGTGCTTTCCTGTCTCGGCCTCATAGACAAACAAAGGCAACGAAAGTTGCTGTACAAGCACAGCTGTACCCATTAAAGTTGCAGGTTTTATAAAAAAATATAAAAAAATGCAATAAGCCTGCATGGCCAAAGCTGCGGTGGGCAGTTCTGCCGTTGAATGCAAGCTCTTCTTTACTCTTTGCTAAAATATGGGGTCCGCAAGAGACACTGAATGTCATGTGAACTTGAACAAACAAACTTCAAAGAGCAGGCATTTTGTAGAATATTGTGGTATATAAATCCACAAGGTGGAAAGACACACACAGAAAACAGGCAGAAAGACAGCGAGAACAAAGATGGACAGACAGACAAAGAAAGAAAGAGTCTATGACACACCCACACTTCACACACTTACATATCAGTCATACGCCAGAGTTAGAGGAGAGATAGAGACACAGAGAGACAGAGACAGCCACTGAAAGACAAGAGACTGGGACACATTCAAAGAGACAAGATGAGGGGAATGATGCAACAAGACAACCAGAACAAAACAAAAAAAACAGGCAAAGACAGCCAGACCCATTACTCCCTTCATCGTTCCTCACTTTGCTAGGGGCAGCCAGCTACCTGTGTGAAGCTCCCTCGGCTCTAGCCAGGTGGCTGGTGTAACCCAGACTGGGTCACGAGGACACTCATCAATCCCATACACCCTAACCTCCCTTCTGCAGGCTCTTTACAGGCTGATTACCCCGATTTCATTTTCCTGGTTTCCCTTTCTAGGCTTCTGTTAGCCTGTTTAGCAGCTCCGTGGCCATTCCATGGGATGTACCTCTCACTACAAAACGTGTTCTTATACTGAGCTTACAAGATATCAGATATTATCACTTTCAGCAGACTGTTGTTCAGAAATGTCCCACCCAATGTGATTTCTGAATTTCTGAAAGATGGAAACACTTTTCACCTGAGCTAAGATTTTATGGAAGAAAGATTTTTCAATGAAATTCCGGCTTGCTTACAGAAAATCTGTTTTATTATAGGGAGTGTGTGTGCACTATGTGTGTGTGTGTGTGTGTGTGTGTGTGTGTGTGTGTGTGTGTGTGTGAGAGAGAGAGAGAGAGAGAGAGAGAATGTGTGTGTGTTGTGTGTGTGGTGTGTGTGTGTGTGTGTGTGTGTGGATGATGAGTGAGTGAGTGAGTGAGTGAGTGAGTGAGTGAGTGGGGTGTGTGTGTGTGTGTGTGTGTGTGTGTGTGTGTGTGTGTGTGTGTGTGGCATGTAGGTTGTGGTCTGTTGTGCAGTATGTAGGTGTGAGCCTCTATCAGTGTTTGTGTATGAGTCAGAGTGTGTTTGTGTGAGTAAGCGTGGATGCAGGTGTGCATACATGAATGCGTATGCGCGCAGGTGTGCGCGCGCGCGCGCGCGCGGGCGCGTGTGTGGTGTGTGTGTGTGTGTGTGTGTGTGTGTGGTGTAAGACTGAGTGACTCACTGGCTGTCTGTGTGACAGTGTCTGGTTTATTACGACTGTTTGCATTTTAACAAAAAAAAAGGAGAAAAACCCTTGGACAACTCCAGTAAAAAGCTACTTTCTCCCCTTGTTTTACAGCTGCAACATCAAGATTCTGCCTAACGGCATTCCACACAGACAGTCTCATCCACTGAATGCTGTCCCCTCCAGCAACTAACCCACTTGACATGAACTGTGGCGACAGAATCACAGCTCCTCTCTCTCTCTCTGCCCCCATCCCCACCTCTCCCACCCGACCTGACGGTGCAGCGGCGTTGGCCAAGGCCCTGGCAGTGTGTCCTGAGCCCTCTCACAGCCACTGGTTGCTGCCCCCACATGGCCTGCCTCCCCACTGCCATCTTCCCCACACCTGGCTCATCACCACTGACAGTGCCACCACACCTGTTGCTACCTGCTGCCCACCACACCTGTCACCACCCCTCTTTCTCTCTTCTCTCTGCGCCCCCCCCCCCCCCCCCCCCCCATCTTCCCCACACCTGGCTCATTACCACTACAGTGCCACCACACCTGTTGCCCATCACACCTGGCACCACCCCTCTTTTTCTCTTCTCTCTGCACCCCCCCCCCCCCCCCCCCCCCATCTTCCCCACACCCGGCTCATCACTACAGTGCCATCACACCTGTTGTCACCTCCTGCCCACCACACCTGGCACCACCCCTCTTTCTCTCATCTCTCTGAGCCCACCGCCCCCCCCCCCCCCCCCCCCCCCCCCCCCCATCTTCCCACACCTGGCTCATCACCACTGACAGTGCCACCACACCTGTTGTCACCTGCTGCCCACCACACCTGTCACCACCCCTCCTTCTCTCTTCTTTCTGCCCCCCCCCCCCCCCCCCACCACACCATCTTCCCCACACCTGGCTCATCACCACTGACAGCGCCACCACACCTGTTATCACCTGCTGCCCATCACACCTGGCACCACCCCTCTTTCTCTCTTCTCTCTGCGCAACTCCCCTCCCCCCCCCCCCCCCCCCCCCCCCCCCCATCGCTCTTTATCTCTGGAGTCCCCCTCTCTCTTTCCCAACCTCAATTTCCTCCTTTCTTATGTGTACCCCCCCCCTCTCCCCTCTGTCTCTACCATCCCCTCTCTCTATCTCTTTCCTCTCCCCTTGTATTCCCTCCCTTCTCTCTCACATTTTCTGAAAATAACATGCTAAGCGCTCTCAGCGAGCAAGTAACTGTCCGATGCCGTTTTAAAACTAATCACCCCCTCCCATCTCTCTCTCTCTCTCTCTCTCTCTCTCTCTCTCTCTCTCTCACACACACACACACACACACACACACACACATTTTCTTAACAGCTGTGAATTAATGTCTGGGTTTTCAGCGGGCAGGAGACCCAAAGCATAACAAATAAAACGAAAGCTGCACTGTTGCCGAGTCGCTAGCTTTCACTGCAGTCGGAAAACAAGACCTTGGACCCACCGACATAGACTACTGTCATTCCCTCTGTGTGTGTGTGTGTGTGTGTGTGTGTGTGTGTGTGTGTGTGTGTGTGTGTGTGTGTGCAAGCGTGCGTGCGTGCGTGCGTGCGTGTGTGTGTGTGTGTGTGTATGTGTGTGTGTGTGTGTGTGTGTGCAAGCGTGCGTGCGTGCGTGCGTGCGTGCGTGTGTGTGGACTCTATCTGTGTGTATCAAATAGGTACAAGTATATGTGTGCATGTAGTTGGCACACAGCGTGTGTATCTCTTCCACTCCCACTCTCTTTGCCATCCGCTTTTCTCCCTCTCCCTTTTCACACAGTCAACCCTGCCCCACCCCCCCACCCCCACCCTCACCCCCCTTCTCTCTCTCTTATCCCTGAATAGCTTAAGATATCTCTTCTCTCGGAAATCTTTCACAATAAACTGACAAGGAGCATTAAAAATAAAGTGTATTATGACCGAATTCCTTGCAGGCTACCTTTACTGTCATTGGAAAACATCTCCTCACCTCACCCCCTCACTCCTCTCTCTCTCTCTCTCTCTTCTCTCTCTCTCTCTCTCTCCGGTGCCAGCATGCTTGCGTACATGTCTGTCTGTCTGTTCCTTCGAGTGTCTGCCAGACTGCCGATCTCTCTGTCATGCCCCCTGCCTTTCCTCCTTTTCATAATTTGTGTGTATGAAGTCAACTAGGGGCAGCAGGCTGCAGTAGGTGATGTAGGCCATGAGGCTGGATCAATACCTGCTTTTAATTGATATGGGCAATACATCGACCCGAACCCCCCCCCCCCCCCCCCCCCCCCCACCCCGTTGTGTTGCCATCCTGCCTGTTCCTCCCGCTCCCGGTTTCCTGTCTTCTTTTCACCTATTGTGAACAGCTTCGCTTTATTCCTCAGAGGAGCCAGAATTATGCAGATTAGGAGCAATGTTGCTGTTCCCCCCGTCCCCGCCCCCCTCCCCAACCCCTTCTCCTCTGCATGCGCCTGTGTCTGTGTGTGGTGACATGCATTCAGAATGAATTATCTTGAACATTTATGATCACAAATAACACGGACGGGGGTGTAAACACGCAAAATTCAACTTATTAGCAATTCCGTAACTGCTTTTCTTTCTTCTACGACTTCAGAGAAAGAAACAGACACACATCCGGACACAAACTGAGGCACACAGACAGACAGAATGAGACAGAGACAGAGACCAGACAGAGACAGCAAGAGGGAGGGCAGGGTGAGAGAGCGAGAGACAGAAGACAGACAAGACAGACACGGCATACAGACAAAGTGACAGACAGATACGCAGACAGAGAGACAGACAGACAGTGACGGAAGAGTGAAAGAGTTCGATATATGGCAGTGTCTATAACACCAAAACAGTTGCAGACTTAAACACTGAGTGTGAAGATCAGGGAAGACATGAGCTTTTATAATTCAAACACACACACACCACACACACACACCCCACACACACAACACTTATTGTACTTACACAGCAAGAGAGAGACGGGAGGGGTGGGGGAGACTGCTTTAAAACTTACAGACTCACAAAGAGGGGGAAGGAGGGATGGAGGGAGGGAGGGAAGGAGAGAGAGAGAGGGGGGGGGGGACAAGAGAGCGACAGAGAGATAGAGACAGAGAGCGTTGACAGGGGGAGGTGAACTTTTATAAACTTAGAGATAAAGCTAGAGAAGGGAAGGAGATGAATGTTACAAACTTACTGAGGGGGGGGGGGGGGGGGGGGGGGGGGGCGGAGGCCATCCTGAACTTTCGGAGACTTCAAGGACAGAGAGACACAGTAATAGAGAGAGGACACAGGATGAACAAACAGTGAATATAACAAAAGCAACACACACACACACACACCACACACACACACACACACACACACACACACACTTGCAACAAGTAGTATTCATTTTTTGCATTGGAGGAGGACTGAAGACAGAAGGGAGAAAGGGGAAAGAAAAGAAACTAGGTAAGAAAAGACGCAGCCAGCTTGAGGAGCGCCAAAGGCCAAAGCCAATGTCTCCATAAAAGGGACAGTGTCTCTCGACTGAACTTCGCTACAACTCCTGACTGTTGGGCCATCAAACCTCGCTGTCTGGCTGGAAATGGCTTTTATGACTGGAGGTAAGAACAGAGAGAGAGACAGAGACAGAGAGACTGGCAGGTAGGCAGGCAGACAGACAGACAGATAAAGGCATAGATAGAGGCTGAGAAAGGAGGAGGGTGGAGGGGTGAGGGAGACAGTCGAGAGAGTGAGAGACAAAGAGACAGAAAGACAGAGAAATGGAGGGGGAATTGGGGGTAGGGGCAAGAAAAAGAGACAGGGGGTGAGAGAGACTGACAGATACTGGAAGAACAACTCAGAGTGACGAATAGTCTCACACACACACACACACACACACACACACACAGAGAGAGAGAGAGAGAGAGAGAGAGAGAGAGAGAGTCGCACAGACAAACAGCGACAAAGAGAAGGAGAGCGAGTAAGAACTGTGAAAGGCAGACGAAACGGCAGAGGGAGGGAGATCTTCTGAGCCACGCTGTGACTGTGACGGCACAGACCACGTGACAGGACAGCT
This sequence comes from Conus canariensis, assembly GCA_033310375.1. Classification (NCBI taxonomy): domain Eukaryota; kingdom Metazoa; phylum Mollusca; class Gastropoda; order Neogastropoda; family Conidae; genus Conus; species Conus canariensis. The sequence goes on along the minus strand of CM065736.1, from coordinate 698,039 downwards.
GGCCTGAACACAGGGGGATAGCTACCACCAGCACCAGTAACCACCATCCACTGGACATTGACCACTGCTGACGCGCACGCACGCACGCACACACACACACACACACACACACACACACACACACACACACACAATGGGCAACAGACTCCACAAACACCTCTCCTTCCCTATCCTTCCTCCCTGGAGAATGACTGAAAAGGCAAACAACTGATGAAGAGCCCATTTCAGAGACCCTCAGACCACACGACAGGTCCCTAGACACAAGAGACCTGAGCCAGCATCACTGGGGTTGGGGGGGGGGGGGGGGGTAACCAGGGTGGAGAGAGCTGGGAACGATAGATCAATAACTTGTCTATCACTAGTTGTGTAACAAAAAGTGATTTGAAAGGGCACCCTCAGCCCCCCCCCCCCCCCCCCCCCCCCGCACCACCCCCACCCCACCCCGCTCCGTTCGGTTGTAGTTGCGGACCAGGCTGAAGCGGTGGGAGTGACGAATGGGACAGGATCAACAGGAGGCAGTGGGACTGACTGCTCCCCCATCTTCCTCCACCTTCCACTGCACATCACCTGCCTTGCATGCAGCATGCACGCACACACAGGCAGCTGTGCCACAGGCCTACCACAGGCCTGCCACAGGCCTACCACAGGCCTACCACAGGAGGCCTGCCACAGGCATACCACAGGCCTGCCACAGGCCTACCCCAGGCCTGTCACAGGCCTGCCACAGGCCCGTCACAGGCCTACCACAGGCCTACCACAAACCCACCACAGGCCTACCACAGGCCTACCACAGGCCTACCGCAGGCCTACCAGACATGCAGTGTATTAAAGCAGACTGTACATGTAGTAGATCTACATCCCACGAAGGGATTTACATGCTTTCCCATACACACACAGCACCTCTCTCTCTCTCTCTCTCTCTCTCTCTCTCTCTCTCTCACACACACACACACACACACACACACACACACACACCACACACGTTCGTGCGCACAAATCCTGCACACATACACACGTTATGAAGTGTTAACGCCCCAAAAGATTTAAAAAAAAAAAAAATGGGGGGGGGGGGGGGGGCCCCAAAAAACCTCTCAATTTCAACTCCGTAAGAGTGTGTGAAGGTAAACCACGTCCTTGCCTGCACTCCCAACACATGCGGACTTGACCCCCACCATCCTCCATCTCCTGTCAACACACAAGGTGCTTCCATACTTCTTTTTTTCCCTAATTTGTTGTTCAGGAAATGAGGGGCAGGGGAGGGGCGTTCCCCCTGTTCCCCCTGTCTCCCTAACCACTCCCCAGTGCCCACTCCCGAATGCTTCCTCTAACCACTCCCCAGTGCCCACTCCGGCATGCTTCCTCTAATCACTCCCCAGTGCCCACTCCAACATGCTTCCTCTAACCACTCCCCAGCTCCCACTCCCGCATGCTTCCTCTAACCACCCCCAGTGCCCACTCCGGCTTGCTTCCTCCAACCACTCCCCAGTGCCCACTCCAGCATGCTTCCCTAACCACTCACCAGTGCCCACTCCCACATGCTTCTAACCATCCCCCGGTGCCCACTCCCGCATGCTTCCTCTAACCACTCCCCAGTGCCCACTCCGGCATGCTTCCTCTAACCACCCCCCAGTGCCCACTCTGGCATGCTTCCTCCAACCAGTCCCCAGTGCCCACTCCCGCATGCTTCCTCTAACCACTCCCCAGTGCCCACTCCAACATGCTTCCACTCCTCAGTGCCCACTCCCGCATGCTTCCTCTAACCACCCCCCAGTGCCCACTCCGGCATGCTTCCTCTAACCACTCCCCAGTGCCCACTCCGACATGCTTCCACTCCTCAGTGCCCACTCCCGCATGCTTCCTCTAACCACTCCCCAGTGCCCACTCCGGCATGCTTCCTCTAACCACCCCCCAGTGCCCACTCTGGCATGCTTCCTCCAACCAGTCCCCAGTGCCCACTCCCGCATGCTTCCTCTAACCACCCCCCAGTGCCCACTCCGACATGCTTCCACTCCTCAGTGCCCACTCCCGCACGTTTCCTCTAACCACCCCCCAGTGCCCACTCCGGCATGCTTCCTCTAACCACTCCCCAGTGCCCACTCCGACATGCTTCCACTCCTCAGTGCCCACTCCCGCATGCTTCCTCTAACCACTCCCCAGTGCCCACTCCAGCATGCTTCCTCCAACCACTCCCCAGTGCCCACTCCGACATGCTTCCTCTAACCACTCCCCAGTGCCCACTCGTACATGCTTCCTCTAACCACCCCCAGTACCCACTCCAGCATGCTTCCTCTAACCACCCCCCAGTGCCCACTCTGACATGCTTCCTCTAACCACCTCCCAGTGCCCACTCTGACATGCTTCCTCTAACCACCTCCCAGTGCCCACTCTGACATGCTTCCTCTAACCACCCCCCAGTGTCCACTCTGACATGCTTCCTCTAACCACTCCCCAATGCCCACTCTGGCATGCTTCCACTCCACTCCTACACCAACCACTCCCCAGTGCCCACTCCGGCATGCTTCCACTGCTGACGTCTCTCCTTCTACTCCAACCACTGCCCAGTGCCCACTCCGGCATGCTTCCTCTAACCACTCCCCTGTGCCCACTCCGACATGCTTCCACTGCTGACGACTCTCCTTTCATTTCGCTTTTAACATTCTTGGCATCAGGCTCTCTTGCAAGGAGCGAGGAGGAGGAGGGGTGGGGTGGGGTGGGGTGGTCTATCTCTGTCACTGGATTCCATGGGTTGCCATAGAATTGGGGACTAAAAGCTAATGATTCCTGCCGACTATTTTTGGAGCGCCTGGCTTGTTTTCACAACCACACATATATAGGAAGACTTTGGTTCCTCGGGAGAGACAGTTGTGTGTGTCACTATCGATTTTCTCTGGGGATTTCTGGCTCCGGTTTCATGGCAGGAAATATGTGTGTGTGTGTGTGTGTGTGTGTGTGTGTGTGTGTGTGTGTGTGTGTGTGTGTGTGTGTGTGTCTGTCTGTCTGTCTGTGGAGGAAGGGTGGAAGCAAGTGGGTGGGGGCAGGAGGATGGGAAGGGAGGCAGGGATGTGAGGAGGAGGGGAGGGATTAGGCGTGCGTGCATGCGTGCGTGCGTGCGTGTGCGTGTGTGTGTAGAGAGAGAGAGAGAGAGAGAGGAGAGAGAGAGAGAGAGAGAGAGAGAGAGAGAGAGTGAGAGATACTGTTACGAACACTGATTTCAGGCCTGTACATTTGTGACAACCAACCAACGCATGATCCCATGCTTGTTGAAGACCCTGATGTGACTTGAAGTGTACAGAGCGCCAGCCCCAGACATCAGTGCACACCTACGTCTGTCATCAACTGCAGCATACAACAACCAACTCTGAGGACAGACAGTAAGGCAACAACCAACTCTGAGGACAGACAGCAAGGCAAACAACCAACCTTGAGGACAGACAGCAAGGCAACAACCAACTCTGAGGACAGACAGCAAGGCAACAACCAACTCTGAGGACAGAGAGCAAGGCAACAACAACTCTGAGGACAGACAGCAAGGCAACAACCAACTCTGAGGACAGACGGCATGGCAACAACCAACTCTGAGGACAGACTGCAAGGCAACAACCAACTCTGAGGACAGACAGCAAGGCAACAACCAACTCTGAGGACAGACAGCATGGCAACAACCAACTCTGAGGACAGACAGTAAGGCAACAACCAACTCTGAGGACAGACAGCAAGTCAGGACAGACATAACACGCCTGGTACAGCAAGGCAGGACTGGACAGAAACACCCCATTTTCCACTGCAACAACATGTCTGCTACAGCAAGGCAGGACAGAAACAACACGCCTGGTACAGCAAGGCAGGACAGAAACAACACGCCTGGTACAGCAAGGCAGGACAGAAACACCCTGTTTTTCACTGCAAGAACACATTTGGTAGGGCAAGGCAGGTCAGAAACGCCCCATTTTCCACTTGAACAACACACCTGATACAGCAAGGCAGGACAGAAACACCCCATTTTCCACTGCAACAACACGCCTGGTACAGCAAGGCAGTACAGAAACACCCGGTTTTTCACTGCAAGAATACATTTGGTACAGCAAAGCAGGTCAGAAACGCCCCATTTTCCACCGAACAACACGCCTGATACAGCAAGGCAGGACAAAAATGACCCATTTTCCACTTGAACAACACACCTGATACAGCAATGCAGGACAAAAATGACCCATTTTCCACTTGAACAACATGCCTGATACAGCATGGCAGGACAAAAATGCCCCATTTTCCACTTGAACAACACACCTGATACAGCAAGGCAGGACAAAAATGCCCCATTTTCCACTTGAACAACGCGCCTGATAAAGCAAGACAGGACAAAAATGCCCCATTTTCCACTTGAACAACACACCTGCTACAGAAAGTCAGGACAAAAATGCCCCATTTTCCACTTGAACAACACACCTGCTACAGCAAGGCAGGACAGAAACACCCCATTTTCCACTTGAACAACACGCCTGCTACAGCAAGGCAGGACTGCAACAACATGCCTGGTACAGTAAGGCAGGCCAGAAACACCCCATTTTCCACTGCAACAACACACCTAATACAAGAGAGGCTTCCAGCAAGAGACAAATCTTAATGACAATGTGAGCAAGGGGATTAAGATAAGGACAGAGACCAAAGGCCTCCATATGGAAAGAGGTCTTGTCCTGGCCACTACCATATCCTTTCCGCATTGAAAGGGGGTGGGGGAGGGGAGAGGGGCAGGGGTTTTCCAATCCAATGAAATGAAATTTCATGCCTCTCCATGTGGGTCATGTGGGCTGCCTGCACCAATAAAAGCCCACACCAGGCAACAGACAATCAGCGAGGGGAGGGGCATCACTTAATGATGTGATGATGTCATGTAGGGGTCCTACACCAGGCAACAGACAATCAGAGGACATGGGAGAGATGTAAAGGACTGGGGAGGGGGGGGGGGGGTATCACATGATGACGTCATGTAGGGTTCCTACACCAGACAACGGACAATCAGAGGACATTGGAGAGAAGTGAGGGGGGAGGGGCATCACATGATGATGTCATGTAGGGTTCCTACACCAGACAACGGACAATCAGAGGACACTGGAGAGAAGTGAGGGGGGAGGGGCATCACATGATGTCATGTAGGGTTCTACACCAGACAACGGACAATCAGAGGACACTGGAGAGAAGTGAGGGGGGAGGGGCATCACATGATGATGTCATGTAGGGTTCCTACACCAGGCAACATATCATCACAGGGCATGGGAGAGATGTAAAGGACTGGGAAGGTGGGGGGGGGGGGGGGGTATCACATGATGATGTCATGTAGGGTTCATACACCAGGCAATGGACAATCAGACAGGGAAGAAAAGTGGGGGGGGGGGGGGGGGGTAGGCATCACAGGATGATGTCATGTAGGGTTGCTGTGGGAATTCTGCATAAAGCAAGGCTAGGCTTGGCCCACTAAGAGCTCATAATACATGTGGGAATTCTGGGTAAAGCAAGGCTAGGCTTGGCCCACTAAGAGCTCATAATACATGTGGGAATTCTGTGGATATAGCAAGGCTAGGCTTGGTCCACTAAGAGCTCATAATACATGTGGGAACTCTGGATAAAGCAAGGCTAGGCTTGGTCCATTACGAGCTCATAATACATGTGGGAATTCTGTGGATAAAGCAAGGCTAGGCTTGGCCCACTAAGAGCTCAGAACATGTGGGAATTCTGTGGATAAAGCAAGGCTAGGCTTGGCCCACTAAGCGCTCAGTACATGTGGGAATTCTATGGCTAAAGCAAGGCTAGGTTTGGTCCACTAAGAGCTCAGTGCATGTGCGAATTCTGTGGATAAAGCAAGGCTAGGCTTGGCCCACTTAGAGCTCAGTACATGTGGGAATTCTGTGGATAAAGCAAGACTAGGCTTGGTCCACTAAGAGCTCAGTACATGTGGGAATTCTGTGGATAAAGCAAGGCTAGGCTTGGCCCACTAAGAGCTCAGTACATGTGGGAATTCTGTGGATAATCATAAAGCAAGACTTGGCTTGGTCCACTAAGAGCTCAGTACATGTGGGAATTCTATGGATAAAGCCAGGCTAGGCTTGGCCCACTAGAAGTTCAGTACAAGTGGGAATTCTGTGGATAAAGCAAGGCTAGGCTTGGCCCACTAAGAGCTCAGTACATGTGGGAATTCTGTGGATAATCATAAAGCAAGGCTAGGCTTGGTCCACTAAGAGCTCAGTACATGTGGGAATTCTGTGGATAGAGCAAGGAGTGAAGGCAACAGGAGAGGCCCACTGGCAATAAGTTAAAGCAAAGTGCTCCACTGTTCAGAGTGGACACCAGGTCTCCATTCCAATCCCTCACTCCCTCCTCTTTCTCTCTCTCTCACACTCAGACACACAGACACTGATGTGATAATGAAAACATGTGCATGTGTGTGTGTGTGTGTGTGTGTGTGTGTGTGTGTGGGGGTATGTGTATGAATGCATGTCTGCATGTGTGTGTGTGTGTGTGTGTGTGTGTGTGTGTGTGTGTGTGTGTGTGTGTGGATATGTGTGTATGAATGCGTGTGTGTGTGTGTGTGTGTGTGTGTGTGTGTGTGTGTGTGTGTGTGTGTGTGTGTGCGTGCGTGCGTGTCTGTCTGTATGTCTGTGTGTCTGAGTCTGTGTCTGTGTCTCTGTGTGTGTGTCTGTGTGTGTATCTGCAGTCAATATCATCCTCCTTTGCTGACAAAGTATTCTGGATTTACATCAAACTTACACTAGTTACAGTGGCAAATACAACTTCTTCCTGTCTTCAGCTAATCATTCCAGAGACATGGCTTTCACAGATTATCGACTATAGTTCCTCCATACAATCTTCCTCTCCATCTACCTGTCTGCACACGTAAGCATGCCTCTATCAGAAAAAAACAACAACTTGTTTTAACTGTGACTGCAGTGGGTTGAGACTGGCTGGCTGGCTTGGGTTGACTAGCTGGCTGGCTGGTTGGTCAGATGGCCAGCTCATTCTGCAAGCTTGCAGCACCCTATGTTTCCAGAATTACCCGGTCACATTTTCCTAAACATAGGTCTAACCCTAAATCACCAACTCTCCCTCACACACTTTCCTCTCTTCTCCTCCAGATGCCTGCCCCCTGTCCCTCCCCCTACCCCCTCCCTCCCTTCCTCCCTCCCTCTCTCTCTCTCTCTCACCAAACCAAGCAGGTATACCCATGATGACATCGAAAAGAAAAACTGGAGTAAGGGGTGGGATGAAGGGGGGAACCTAAAAGAGCTGACCAGACAAGAGAGACTGACAGAAGAACTCACACAAACTGATAAAAAAAAAATGACAGAGGAAATACCATACTAACAAAACACACACACACACACACACACACACACACACACACACACACACAGAGGAAACAGAGAAAACCACACACTATTAACAAAGAAAACAGAGGAAACCACACACTATTAACAAACAAAACAGAGGAAACCACACACTATTAACAAAACAAAACAGAGGAAACCACACACTATTAACAGACAAAACAGAGGAAATCACACACTATTAACAAACAAAACAGAGGAAACCAGACACTATTAACAAACGAAACAGAGGAAACCACATACTAAAAATGACAGGCAGACAGAGGAAATCACACACACTGTTAACAAAGGGCAGAAGAAATCACACACTGTTAACACAAGGCAGAGGAAATCACACACTGTTAACACAGGGCAGAGGAAATCACACACTGTTAACACAAGGCAGAGGAAATCACACACACTGTTAACACAAGGCAGAGGAAATCACACACTGTTAACACAGGGCAGAGGAAATCACACACTGTTAACACAGGGCAGAGGAAATCGCACACACTGTTAACACAGGGCAGAGGAAATCGCACACACTGTTAACACAGGGCAGAGGAAATCACACACTGTTAACACAGGGCAGAGGAAATCACACACGTTAACACAGGGCAGAGGAAATCACACACCGTTAACACAGGGCAGAGGAAATCACACACCGTTAACACAGGGCAGAGGAAATCACACACACTGTTAACACAGGGCAGAGGAAATCACACACACTGTTAACACAGGGCAGAGGAAATCACACACTGTTAACACAAGGCAGAGGAAATCACACATTGTTAACACAAGGCAGAGGAAATCACACACAGTGTTAACTCAAGGCAGACAGACAAAGAAAATCACAAACTACTACACAAGAACTTGAAGAAGACAGGTAGACAGAGGCAATGACAGACTAAGAACACAAGACAGACAGACAGACGGACAGAGAAAATACACACAAGGCACACAAGACAGACAGAGGCAATGGCAGACTAGGAACACAAGACAGACACTGAGACAGACAGAAGAAATGACACACTAGGAACACCTGACAGACAGACAGACAGACAGAGGAAATGACACACTTGGAATACCAGACAGACAGAGGAAATGATACACTAGGAACACAAGACAGACAGACAGACAAAAAGAGGAAATGACACACTAGGAACACCTGACGGACAGAGAGAGGAAATGATACACTAGGAACACAAGACAGACAGACAGACAAAAAGAGGAAATGACACACTAGGAACACCTGACGGACAGAGAGAGGAAATGATACACTAGGAACACAAGACAGACAGACAGAGGGAATGACACACTTGGAACACCACACAGACAGCCAGACAGAGAGAGGAAATGATACACTAGGAACACAAGACAGACAGACAGACAGACAGAGGAAATGATACACTAGGAACACCTGACAGACAGACAGAGGAAATGACACACTTGGAACACCAGACAGACAGAGGAAATGATACACTAGGAACACAAGACAGACAGACAGAGGAAATGACACACCAGGAACACCTGACAGACAGACAGACAGAGGAAATGACAAACTTGGAACACCAGACAGACAGAGGAAATGATACACTAGGAACACAAGACAGACAGACATAGGAAATGACACACTTGGAACACCAGACAGAGGAAATGACACACTTGGAACACCAGACATACAGACAGAGGAAATGGAACACTAGGAACACCAGACATACAGACAGACAGAGGAAATGAAACACTAAGAACACAAGACAGACAGACATAGGAAATGAAATACTAGGAACACCAGACAGACAGACAGAGGAAATGAAACACTAGGAACACAAGACAGACAGACATAGGAAACGAAATACTAGGAACACCAGACAGACAGACAGAGGAAATGAAACACTAAGAACACAAGACAGACAGACATACGAAATGAAATACTAGGAACACCAGACAGACAGACAGAGGAAATGAAACACTAGGAACACAAGACAGACAGACATAGGAAATGACACACTAGGAACATAAGACAGACATAGGAAATGACACACTAGGTACATAAGATAGACAGACAGAGGAAATGACGCACTTGGAACACCAGACAGACAGACAGACGAAATGACATACTAGGAACATAAGACAGACAGACTGGGGCAATAACACATTAGGAACACCAGAGAGTGAGACAGGCAGACAGACAAAGGCAATGACACACCAGAACACCAGAGAGGCAGATTGACGGGCAGAGAAAATGACACACTAGGAACACAAGACCGACAGACAGACAGACAGAGGGAATGACAAACTTGGAAATTCAGATGGACAGACGGACAGACAGAGGGAATGACAAACTAGGAACACAAGACAGACAGACAGACGGAATGACAAACTAGGAATACAAGACAGACAGACAGACAGACAGACAAATAGACAGAGGAAATGACACACTAGGAACATCAGATGGACAGACAGACAGAGGGAATGACAAACTAGGAACACAAGACAGACAGACAAATAGACAGACAGAGGAAATGACACACTAGGAACATCAGATGGACAGAAGACATGCAGACAGACAGACAGACAAAATGACACACTAGGAACATCACAGGGAGAGGCAGGCAGACAGACAGAGGCAATGCCATGCTAGGAAAATCAGACAGACACACAGACGGATGGACAGACAGGAAATGACACACTAGGAACATCAGAGGGACAGACACAAAGACAGACAGACAGAGGAAATGACACACTAGGAACATCACAGGGAGAGGCAGGCAGACAGACAGAGGCAATGCCATGCTAGGAACATCAGACACACAGACGGACAGACAGACAGGAAATGACACACTAGGAACATCAGAGGGACAGACAGACAGACAGACAGAGGAAATGCCACACTAGGAACATCAGACAGACACACACACAGACGGACAGACAGAGGAAATGCCACACTAGGAACATCACACACACACACACACACACACACACACACACACACACACACACACACACACAGATGGACAGACAGAGGAAATGCCACACTAGGAACATCACACACACACACACACACACACACACACACACACACACACACACAACAGATGAGACAGACAGAGCAAATGCCACACTAGGAACATCAGACAGACAGACAAGACACACACACACACAGAGACAGAGGAAATGCCACACTAGGAACATCAGACACACACACACACACACACACACACACACACACACAGGAAATGCCACACTAGGAACATCAGACAGACACACACACACACAGACAGACGGACAGAGGAAATGCCACACTAGGAACATCACACACACACACACACACACACACACACACACACACACACACACACACACAGACGGACAGACAGAGGAAATGCCACACTAGGAACATCAGAGGGACAGACAGACACACAGACAGACGGACAGACTAGAGGCAATGCCACACTAGGAACATCAGAGGGACAGACAGACACGCAGACCAACAGACAGAGGCAATGCCACACTAGGAACATCAGAGGGACAGACACACACACAGACAGAAAGACAGACAGACAGACACAGACAGACAGACAGACAGACAGACAGAGGAAATGCCACACTAGGTACATCAGAGGGACAGACAGACACACAGATGGACAGAGGAAATGCCACACTAGGAACATCAGACAGACACACACACATAGACAGACAGACAGACAGATGCAATGCCACACTAGGAACATCAGAGGAAAAGACAGACACACAGACAGAGGAAATGTCACACTAGGAACATCAGACAGACAGACAGACACAGTCAGACAGACATGCAATGCCACACTAGGAACATCAGAGGGACAGACAGACAGACAGAGGAAATGCCACACTAGGAACATCACACACACACACACACACACACACACACACACACACACACACACACACACAGACGGACAGACAGAGGAAATGCCACACTAGGAACATCAGAGGGACAGACAGACACACAGACAGACGGACAGACTAGAGGCAATGCCACACTAGGAACATCAGAGGGACAGACAGACACGCAGACCAACAGACAGAGGCAATGCCACACTAGGAACATCAGAGGGACAGACACACACACAGACAGAAAGACAGACAGACAGACACAGACAGACAGACAGACAGACAGACAGAGGAAATGCCACACTAGGTACATCAGAGGGACAGACAGACACACAGACGGACAGAGGAAATGCCACACTAGGAACATCAGACAGACACACACACATAGACAGACAGACAGACAGATGCAATGCCACACTAGGAACATCAGAGGAAAAGACAGACACACAGACAGAGGAAATGTCACACTAGGAACATCAGACAGACAGACAGACACAGTCAGACAGACATGCAAGGCCACACTAGGAACATCAGAGGGACAGACAGACAGAGGAAATGCCACACTAGGAACATCAGACACACACACACACACACACACACACACACACACACACACACACACACAGATGGAATGCCACACTAGGAACATCAGAGGGACAGACACACACACACACACAGACAGAGGAAATGTCACACTAGGAACATCAGACACACAGACAGACAGAGGAAATGCCACTAGAGGAACATCAGAGGGACAGACAGCACCAGCCTGGGCAGCTGTTCCCAGGTTTGAACAAGCTGCAGACAAGTGGACAGCTTCTCCCTTCTCTCCCTGAGGTCCGTTACCATGGCAATACACTGCCAACATCATGGAGACAGAGGGAACAAAAGGGGGGGGGGGGGGCTGGGAAGGGAGACTAGTGGAGGGAGGAGCAAACAGGAGATATGAGAGGGGCACAATGAGCTGGGGGACAACCAGCTTATTACAGCCATCATTAGAAAACCCCCACCCATCTGTTCCAATGTTCCACACACACACACACACACACACACACACACACACACACACACACACACTGAGATTCCAAGGTGTATGAATACAGTGATCAGATTAATTATGTGACAGTCGATACTTTTCAATTTGGTTCATAACATTATTAGCTTAGAGAGGGGGAAAAGGTGAGAGGTAAGGGGAGAAATCCAATCTACTTCAATGAAAATACAGTGGTTCATTTGCTTCCGGTTGTAAAAAATCTTATATATGTTAATTTAACTAATCAAATGAAATAAAACAGGCATGAAAAGCAGTGGAAATTTTAGCAGAGAAAGGAGGGCAGATGGGGGGGGGGGGGAGGGGGGGGGGGGCTGAGAGACAAGAGGTGTCATCTTCCCAATTTGGAGGGGGGAGGTGAGAAGAAGAGGGGAGGGGGGAGGGTCTGGGATTCTCAGAAATCAATCTTTTTTCCAGCTTGTTTTTGTTTGGGGCAGCTGATTATATGCCGAATTCATGTGGAGGAATTTCATGCCTGTAAAATGTGCTGGAAAGGGGGAGAGGGAGAAAGAGCGGTGGGGGGAGGGGGAGTGCAGAAGAGCAGAAATAATAATGCAAGAACAGAGGGCCAGGGAGGGGGGGAGGGGGGTGCAGGAGAGCAGAAATAATAATGCAAGAACAGAGGGAAGGGGGGGGGGGGGGAGTAGAAATAACAATGCAAGAACATAGGGGAAGGGAGGGGGGGTGCAGGAGAGCAGAAATAATGAAGCAAGAACAGAGTGGAGGGGGGGGGGGGGGGGAGTGCAGGAGCAGAAATAATGATGCAAGAACAGAGGGGAGGGGAGGGGGAGCGCAGGAGCAGAAATAATAATGCAAGAACAGAGGGGAGGGGAGGGGGAGCGCAGGAGCAGAAATAATAATGCAAGAACAGAGGGGAGGGGGGGGGGGGGGGGAGTGCAGGAGAGCAGAAATAATAATGCAAGAACAGAGGGGGGGGGGGGGGGGGTGCAGGAGAGCAGAAATAATAATGCAAGAACAGAGGGGGGGGGGGGGGGGGAGGGGGAGTGCAGGAGAGCAGAAATAATAATGCAAGAACAGAGAGGGGGGGGGGGGGTGCAGGAGAGCAGAAATAATAATGCAAGAACAGAGGGGAGGGGAGGGAGGGGGGGAGTACAGAATAATGCAAGAACAAAGGGGAGGGGGGGGGGGGGGATGGAGTGCAGGAGAGCAGAAATAATCATGCAAGAATAGAGGTGGAAGGGGGGGGGGGGGGGGGTCAGGGAAAGCAGAAAATAATCATGCAAGAATAGAGGGGGAATGGGGGGGGGGGGGGGGGGCTCATGGAAAGCAGAAAAAAGAATGCAAGAACAGAGGTCGGGGGGGGGGGGGGGGGGGAGCAGAAATAATCATGCAAGAATAGAGGTGGAGGGGGGGGGGGGAGGGGGATGAGGGAAAGCAGAAAATAATCATGCAAGAATAGAGGTGGAAGAGGGGTCAGGGAAAGCAGAAAATAATCATGCAAGAATAGAGGTGGAAGGGGGGGGGGGAGGGGGGGGATGAGGGAAAGCAGAAAATATTGATGCAAGAATAGAGGTGGAAGGGAATAGAGGTGGAGGGGGGGGGGGGGGGGGGTCAGGGAAAGCAGAAAATAATCATGCAAGAATAGAGGTGGAGGTGGGGGGGGGGGGGGGAGGGGGCATAAGGAAAAGCAGAAAATATTCATGCAAGAATAGAGGTGGAAGGGAATAGAGGTGGAGGGGGGGGGGGGGTGTCAGGGAAAGCAGAAAATAATCATGCAAGAATAGAGGTGGAGGTGTGTGTGTGTGTGTGTGGGGGGGGGGGGGGGGGGAGATGAGGAAAAGCAGAAAATATTCATGCAAGAATAGTGGTGGAAGGGGGGTGGGGGGGAGTCAGGGAAAGCAGAAAATAATCATGCAAGAATAGAGGTGGAAAGGGGGGGGGGGGGGGGGGGTCAGGGAAAGCAGAAAATAATGCAAGATAGAGGTGGAAGGGGGGGAGGGGGGGGGAATGAGGGAAAGCAGAAAATAATCATGCAAGAATAGAGGTGGAAGGGGGTGGGGGGGTCAGGGAAAGCAGAAAATAATGCAAGAATAGAGGGGGATGGGGGGGTGGGGGGTGGGGGGGTGGGGGTCAGGGAAAGCAGAAAATAATGCAAGAATAGAGGTGGAGTGGGGGGGGGGGGGGGGTTAGGGAAAGCAGAAAATAATGCAAGAATAGAGGTGGAAGGGGGGCGGGGGTCAGGGAAAGCAGAAAATAATGCAAGAATAGAGGTGGAAGGGGGGGGGGGGGGGGAGGGAAAGCAGAAAATAATCATGCAAGAATAGAGGTGGAGGTGGGGGGGGGGGGGGGATGAGGGAAAGCAGAATATATTCATGCAAGAATAGAGGTGGAAGGTGGGGGGGGGGGGGGGGTCAGGGACAGCAGAAAATAATGCGAGAATAGAACGAACGAACGAACGAACGAATTTTATTTTCAGAGGGTAGTGGAGTAAGCATAACTGCTTTTTTACATCCAGCCCTCCGGGGCCAAAAAAAAAAAAAAAAAAGGAAAGAAAGAAAAAGATACAAATTCTGAAATATACTAATACCAAATGCAACAAAACTAATGTACAAGAGTGAACACAGAAGAAGGGGTGGGATATGGTGGGGTGGGGGGCGGGGGGTGGGGGGCATTAGAGGAGGGAGAGAGAGAAAGAGACAGAGAGAGAGAGAGAGAGAGAGAGAGTTAACAAAAAATAGTAATGAGAGACAGTGGGGGAGAAAGGAAGCAGGAGGGAGAAGCAAGGCATGACATTTAACATTAACATAGAAGGTACACAAGAGAGAGAGAGAGAGAGAGAGGGGGGGGGGGTTGTAAAAGAGAAGGTAAATATTATATCATTAAATCAGGTCTTAACTGAAAGAGACCAACCATTTATAACTTTTCCATTAAATATCTGTGGTATGCTTTTTTGAACGATAATAAACTATTTTTGTTTTTTATGTATTCCGGGATTTCATTCCATAATTTTCCTCCTGAATAGATAAAAGATGTCATAAAGAGATCAGTTCTTGGACGAGGGATAAATATTGTGCTTTTGTTACGAAACTCTCGTACGGGAAATTTCTCTCTGAGATAGAATGGTGCAAGGTTATTCATAATCTTAAACATAAAGACAGCTTTGTTGAAGATACATTTAAATTCAAAGGGCAAGATGTTTAGTTCTTTACAGTCACTTATTTACAGAGAGGAAGATTTAAGAAGTATAAGTTTGAGAGAGCGTCTGTAGAGACTTTCAAGATGCCTTAAGGAGGCTTTACTAGCTAAATCCCAACAGGTTGAAGCATAATCCACATCGCTTTGAATATAAGCATGAAAAAATCATTTCCGAGTGTGTTGATCCAAAAAATGTTTGATTCTATTAAGCTGAAAGACTTTTTTCGATATTCTTTTTGATAAAGTCGAAAGCTGATTCGACCAGGATAAATTATTGTCGATAATAAGACCAAGTAGTTTATGAGAACTTACTTCATCTAATACGTTATCATATATTTTTAATTCCTTTAGATTATCTTTAATATTTTGTCGCTTTTGCCTGGTTGATATTAACATGAATTTAGATTTCTGAGGATGAAGTGCCATATGATTAAGTTCAGTCCATTTTATGAGCCTGTCAACATCATTTTGTAGGTCAGCGCACACTACATCTACATTTTTTCCTTTATTGTGTAAGGTGGTGTCATCAGCGAAAAGCTCACAAGAAGAGGAAATGTAAAGAGGGAGATCATTTATGTAAATCGTAAATAATATCAGTCCTAAGACTGAACCCTGAGGCACACCGAAATTGACTGGCATGAAAGTGGATGATACCATATCCTGAACAACTATCTGCCTTCTATTTGATAGAAAAGACGAGAGAAGATTGACAGACTTTGGAGTTAAACCATACAAAGTAAGTTTTTTTAAGAGGAGATCATGGTTAATAACATCGAAGGCTTTAGCAAAGTCCACAAATATCGTTCCTGTGAGAAGATCATTGTTGATATTTAAATGCCACTGTTCTACTAGATTCGTAAGAACCGTCTGACATGAATGATTTTCTCTAAAACCGCTTTGATTTGAATGAAATAACTTATGTGTAACGAAGTGCTTTTGAAGGTTTTGCTTAAGGTGCTTTTCTAAAGGTTTAGACAAATTAGACAGAATGGAAATCGGTCTGTAGTTCGAAGGATCTTGTGGGTCACCAGATTTAAAAAATGGCAAAACTTTAGCTTCTTTAAAGTATTGTGGATAATAGCATTTCTGAATACAAAGGTTATAAATATAAGTAAGGCTATCAGAGATAATAGGTGCGGAAATTTTCAAAATTTTGCTGTCTATATTATCTAATCCCCGGCTCTTAGATTCCTTCAAGGAATTAAGTTCTCTACATACCTCGTGTACACTGATAAACTGAAAGTCAAGTCTGGACCCTATTCGTCTAGTATCACAAAATTCTCTTAGTAACAACAGTTCATTATGTTTAGTACAATCAGTTTTAATAGTCTTTTCGACTATGGTAGAAAAGTGTTTATTGAGATTATCGGCAGACAGAATTAAAGATGACAGAGCTGTTTGTTTTGACGATTTACCTGATAATTGATTAATGGCTTTCCAGATCGATTTTGAATCTTTTTTCGATGAAATAAGGTAGCTAAAATGTTTTTTACGAGCAGACCTTTTCATAGCTGTAACTTTGTTACGCTGTTTCTTAAACTTTGCATCTTTTCCTGTTGACTGTAACAAGTTTTCACGAATTTTAATAGCAGCATTAATTTCATCATTTAACCATGGTGGTTTTCCATCGGGTTTGACATGTTTGATCTTAGTTGGGGCATGTTTGTCGTAATAGGGACAAATATGTTATACCAAACTTCGAGAGCTTTATCTGGATCAGTCTCCTGAAAAACACTGGAAAAGTCTGCAATACATAAATCATGAAGAAAATCGTCAGAATTAAAGGATTTATAACTACGGAAAGAAATGCATTTGTGGCTACATCTAGGAATTTTTTCCCTTTTTTGGACCAAGTTAAGCATACAGGAAAATGATCACTGAGACCATAAACTGGTACGGAAGTTTCTTTAATATTTGTTGGATTGTTTACATAGATATGATCAATGAGTGTTTCAGACTGTAGCGTTATTCTTGTTGGCGTGTCTATCAGTTGTGTTAAGTTATATGATTCAAAAATTTGTTTCCATTTATCATGAGGTTTAAGTAAATCAATGTTAAAGTCACCAAGCAATACAACATCTGTTGAATAATCTGAGACATCTTCCATCATTGCTTCGAATCTATCATACCATTCCACACGTTCATCAGGGTTTCTATATAAAAAGCCTACTAATATCGGTTTAGTCCCTTTTAAACGAAACTCTATCCAGATGCATTCAATATTATGTTTATCAAAATGAAGGATCAGTTTATAGTTCATTGAGTGATGTACATATCCAGAAGACCTGTTTCTAGCTTAGATGTAGGGTCTCTCCTAATAAAATTGTAACCTGGAATCATTATTAAATCGTCTGAGACTAAATTTGATAACCGAGATTCAGAGAAACAAAAAAAATGAAAACAATTGTTAGCATTAGATAAAATAGAAGGTAAATCACATAATTTGTTTAACACATGACATGCATTTAGATAGCCAATTTTGAATCCTGAGTTGCTTAACCATTCATTACTAGTCTCGGTATTGAGATTATTTGCCATTATTTTACAAGGAAAACAAAAAAAAACACCTTACCTTCAATATGTGTACAATGTAAAGCAAAATCAATTTGTAGGATACCAGGAAATTTGAAAATTAAATATTACAAGTGAAAAAAAAAAAAAGCAAACACACACAAAAATGCACACCTCTTCAACGGGTAACGATGCAGAAAAGAAGTTAGCAACCAAAAAAAAAAAAAAAAATCAATGAGCAATAACAATGGTAAGGGCACAATCACAAAACACCTATGCCTCAAGAGGACACGAGAAGTGCAAGTGTTCAAATAATCAACGTCCTTCTACAAAGAGGTGGAGGGGGGGGGGGGGGGGGAGGGAAAGCAGAAAACAATCATCCAAGAATAGAGGTGGAAGGGGAGGGGGGTCAGGGAAAGCAAAAAATAATGCAAGAACAGATGTGGAGGGAGGTTGGGGGGGGGGGGGGGTGTCAGGGAAAGCAGAAAATAATCATCCAAGAATAGAGGTGGAGGGAGGTTGGGGGGTCAGGGAAAGCAGAAAATAATGCAAGAATAGAGGTGGAAGGGGGGGGGGGGGGGGGAGTCAGGGAAAGCAGAAAATAATACAAGAATAGAGGTGGAAGGAGGTGTGGGTGGGGGGGGGGGGGGGGGGGAGGTGGTCAGGGAAAGCAGAAAATAATGCAAGAATAGAGGTGGAAGGGGAGGGGGGTCAGGGAAAGCAGAAAATAATGCAAGAATAGAGGTGGAAGGGAGGGGTCAGGGAAAGTCAAAAATAATCAATGCAAGAGCAGAAGAAGCTGGGAGGGGGCATAAACTAATTACACAAAAAAGAGGTGTTACAATTACGCAAGAAAGAGGTGGATGGTGAGGGGAGGGAGGGGCAGAGAGAGCAGAAAATATGCAAGAGTAGCAGAGGCAGGGATTGGAGGGGAGGGGGGGGGGGGGGGGGATAGAAAATAATGCAAGAACATAAACTGGACAGAAACCAAAGAGCAAATTCCATCCAAGGCCACCTCTACAATATTTTGAAGGTAAGGTAAGGTAATGTTGCTAAAAGCCCAGCCGACCGTAAAGAGTATTGCAAGGGGAAGGATGGGGGAAGAGGAAAGCGGTAAGATAAGATAAGATAAGATAATGTTGCTTATAGCCCAGCCGACCGCAAAGGGCCACATCAGGGCTGTCACCACGTTAAAATCAACTCACAAGTCATTCATCACTCAATTCTTTAGAACACCTCAAAAAAACCCATCCGGAAGTTTGTTAAAAAATCTTTTCACTGTAAAATCTCAGATCGATGAAAAATGTTAATCTCTCTCAAGAACTCAAAGATCGCATCAGGCGGAACCTCTCTGAACAAGATTTTCATGGACTCTGCTGTAAAATGTTTGTGTCTCACGTCGTGCAAGTCCCAACACTCTAAAAGAATACGTTTCATTGTGAGTGGCACATGACATGGAATGCACCACGGAGCTTCTTCACTCTTTAAAAGGTACGAATGGGTAAAATACGAATGGCCGGTGTGCAGCCGGCACAGAACTGTTTCTTCTTTACGACCACCAGACGTAGATGAGAGGAACTCCTTAAGGTCTGGACGGATCTGAAAGAGTTTGTTATCCGTCTGTGTATTCCAATCCTCCTGCCAGAGGTCTCTCACATAATTGTTAATTTTGGGTTTCAGATCTGAGCAGGGGATATATATGTTTGACAGTTTCTCTGTTGTGGCATTCTTGGCTAAACAATCAACCATTTTGTTCCCTCCGATGCCAACATGACCAGGAATCCAA
This sequence comes from Conus canariensis, assembly GCA_033310375.1. NCBI lineage: Eukaryota > Metazoa > Mollusca > Gastropoda > Neogastropoda > Conidae > Conus > Conus canariensis. Next base: position 678,304 of record CM065736.1, on the reverse strand, counting down.
GCCAGAATAACGTTGTAACCATCCGCTTTCAACTTGGTCAAAGGTTAAAAAAAAGTGTAAAAGTTCTGGGTGCTGAAGGTTGCGGCCAGCTATGGCCTCCAACGCTGACAAGGGTAGGAGAAAGGTGTGTGTGTGAGAGAGTGTGTGTGTGTGTGTGTGTGTTGGGGGGAGGCAGAAGGCCGAGAGGTGGTGGGCATGGGATGATGCCCTAATTGGCAACAACACAAGAAATCAACAAATCAACTTGACAACCATTGACTGTACAACAAAATATCCATGAATCAACATGGCTCCAAAAAAACTTACAGTGTTGTGTTTAACAATGCAAATACAGAATAGGACATCACTTGTACTTACTTTTCCACTTGCCAAAACTGCCATCTTCTGTCCCAGTTTCTGTAACACCTTACATATGCTGTAAGTATATTTTTCTAAATGAAGGTGTTTTTTTTTTCATTGATATAAGCAATCTGGTTATTTTCCTCATCAGACTTTTGTGCCAGCTGCAACTGGTTGGTTTCTTCACCTACAAATCTGCAACAAGTTGCCTTTAGCAAAATGTTTGTACCTGACATTTTCAAAGCTTTTAACTGCACAAAGAGTCCACAGTGAACGTTATTAGATAGATTGATAGAATGATAGGCAGATGCTAAGATAGATGATATAGATAGTGAAAGAGAGAGAGAGGGTGTGTGCATTGTGTGTGTGTGTGTGTGTGTGTGTGGTGTGTGACGTGTGTGTGTGTGTGTGTGTGTGTGTGTGTGTGTGTCTGCTGTATGTGCGTGTGTGTGTGCATGTGTGTAGTGATAGACATAGAAATAGATATAGATAGATATACAGACAGACAGATAGATTGGTAGAGAGACAGATGGATGGATAGAAGGATAGATTAATGGTTGTCATATCCAATCAAGGGCAAAAACTCTGCGACTGAGAGCATTTAATACAATCCTGAAACTTGTATGAAAGGTTTCAAGTGATGTACCACACTGATCAGCAATGAGTCAACAGGTGAAGAGACGCTCATTCCTGTAGACATCCTTGGCAACAATCCTAGCAATTTTCTCAGCATTATTCTAACAACTGTAATCAAATACGTCTTTTGCAATGGAGAGGTTTAGAAATGAAACAAAGACAAAGGAGCTACTGCCAGCCAGGCTCTCTGAGTGGCCAAACTGCTCAACCAATTCTACACGATGTTCAGGCAAAGCAAGTACACACAGAGGTGACAGACATCAGGTAGCATGACACAGCTGACCAACAACGGTCAGTCTCTGAGTGGCCAAACTGCTCAACCAATTCTACATGGTGATCAGGCAAACCCAGTACACACAGAGGTGACAGACACTGGGTACACAGCTGACACATGACGGTCAGTATCTGAGAGACAATACTGATCAGCCCATTCCACACGATGACGAGACAAACCCAGTACACACAGCGGTGACAGACACTGAGTACACAGCTGACACGACTGTCAGTCTCTAGGTGACAATACTGATCAGCCCATTCCACACAGTGACCAGGCAATCCCAGTACACACAGAGGCGACAGACACTGGGCACACAGCTGACACATGACAGTCGGTCCTTTTTTTTTTTTTTTTTTTTTTTTTAATGGTGTTCTGAGAGAGAGAGAGAAGAGGAGAGGAGAGAGAGAGAGATTTTTGATTTTCAGTACAGTTAAGATGTAATTTGCTTTATTGTTACAATTTCTGATTTTTATTATGTTACTTACAAATGTTAAATGTTTCCCTGTTAATTTTCCTTTATGACTTTTATGTCATTCAGATGCTTATTTGTATTATTTTAGTTATCTCATTAATTTATTAAGGTTTTTCTTTTTAAAATGTCAGTACAATACTATGTTAATCTGACAGTAAATGGTTTCAGTCAGTCAGTCAGACAGTCGGTCTCTGAGCGATCAGACAGTCGGTCTCTGAGCGACAATACTGATCGGCCCATTCCATACAGTGAACGGAAAAACTTACCATGATAGACGGTCAGTGTCCGAGTTGTTACAGAACTCTGGGACAGGCTGTGTTCACTGCAGAAAGCATTCACCTGGCCAGCTAGTTGTTACAGAACTCTGGGACAGGCTGTGTTCACTGCAGAAAGCATTCACCTGGCCAGCTAGTTGTTACAGAACTCTGGGAGTGGGACAGGCTGTGTTCACTGCAGAAAGCATTCCCCAGGCCAGCTAGTTGTTACAGAACTCTGGGACAGGCTGTGTTCACTGCAGAAAGCATTCACCTGGCCAGCTAGTTGTTACAGAACTCTGGGACAGGCTGTGTTCACTGCAGAAGGCATTCCCCAGGCCAACCAGGAATGGACAGGTTGGCAAGGTACTGTCAACTGTTTTTCACCATTGTTGGGACAGTCAATGGTCAAAGAGTTGTGATGCCAGTTGTTTGCTGAGAAAAGGATTTGTCAGGCCAACTAAGGACTGGTTGCCAAGAACTTAGCAAAGAAAGACCTCTGCTGATTGATGATGGTGCACCGTTTCTCATCACAGTAATATGTTGTCATGTCATACAGAAACACTGCTTCCCACAGTACAGCCATGTTCCAGAGGAAATCGTGGTACTAATGTCAAGGTGCAAACACAGTACATGTGTCTCAAACACACACACACACACACACACACACACACACACACACACACACACACTAGTGTTCTGCATTCGTGAGGACTAAACACACACACACACACACACACACACACACACCACACACACACACACGCAGACACACACATACACACACAGTGTTCTGCATTAGTAAGGACTAAACAACACACACACACACACACACACACACACACACACACACACACACACACAGTGTCCTGCATTTGCGAGGCCTAAACATACACATGCACTAACATGCATGTGCGTGCGCATATATATGCACATATACACACACATGCACACAGTAAGCACACACAATCTGATGATCATTCTGACTCATCACTGATAACAACACCTATATCCTACGATGTCACTGGTGTCAATTTCTCTAGGACCATTTGTGACACTGGTTGTTGAGTGACAGTTAAGGCCGGTCAGGACTGCCACGGGTATGCAAAATACCTGGAGTGATCCGTGTGTGTGAATATGTGTATATGTGTATCACTGTGTCAAATGTGTGAGACACTGAAAGAGATGTGTGTGTGTGTGTGTGTGTGTGTGTGTGTGTGTGTGGGTGGGGGAGGGGGGGGGGGGGGGGGGAGTGCATGTGTATGTGTGAATGCGAGTATATATGTCTGTGTGCATGCTTGTGTAACTGAAACTGGGAGCTGAGAAACCTGATTCAATGACTGACCATTCACAGGAAGGCTGGAGAGGTGCTTTTCAAGGAATCACTCAAGACTGTTTTCGCTTATAATTCTACAACTTATGTGACTCTGTAGAACTTTAAGTTAATTCTCTCTCTAAAAGTATTCGTCAAGAAAGATCAGACTAACACACATACATCCACACACACTCTCCTGCATCTATACCCACACACACACACACACACAAAGTGCAAGCACACACACACACACACACACACACACACACACACACACACACACACACACAAAACACAATTCTTTAGCAAAAATCTAACTGCTGTCCTATCAAGATCTCTCCTGCTTCAATGTCCACAAAGACGCTTGGTTACAACAGAATGACAGAAGGAGAGGGAGGATGAGAGGCAGAGGAGAATCCCTGGAGAATCCAAAAGAAATGACACCTGATATGCAACAGCACTTCTCATTGCTGCTCCTCAGATGACCCTCAGAACCCAGACATTTCCATCACACACAGCTCAAAACACACCCCTTGCACCGCAACCTCATAAACACGTACACCTCATATTCCCATTGTCAGGGCCAGGGCAAGAGCAACCACCCAGGTCTTCTTCTGTGATAGACCCTGCCAGAGTAATGTCCCTCTGATCACAAGGCACGAGTCACAGATAGACGGGCAGACACAATCAAAGATGCTTACAGACAGAGAATATGTAACTCTGTATGTGTGTGTGTGTGTGTGTGTGTGTGTGTGTGTGTGTGTGTGTGTGTGTCCTTCATTTAACGTCTATCCACTATTCGTGATATTAGACAACAACAACAACAACAAAAAAAGTGAATGTGTACGGAAGTAATTGCGAGCGTGCACATAATGTGTGTATGTGTATATGTATGGGTGCACGTGCACTCGAATGTGTGTGTGCGTGTGAGTGTGTGCGCGCGCGCGTGTGCGTGTGTGTGTGTGTGTGCGTGTGTGTGTGAGTATGTGTGCCTGTGTGTGTGAGTGAGAGAGTTGTGGATGTGTAAGTGTGTGAATATCTTTACACAAGTCATAAGTGAAGATTAACATGAAACAAAATACTTATAACCAACAACTAACTTATCAATTAAAGTCAAAACGGATGACAGTACTAAAGAAAAAAGGGAGAAAAAAAGGAAAAAAAGAATAAACAAACAAACAAAATCCTTTGCTTCCCCCCCCCCCCCCCCCCCCCCCCCCCCATTTTATCCACCCCACCCCCCTTCCTTTCTTATCCCCCGCAAATAAAGTTAATAAAAATATTATAAGTATTTTCCAATAGGGGTGCGCTCTAAGTGTACAAAGAATTCGTACGTTAAAGCTGGTGACTGAAAAATGGCCTGCACAGTATTTTGCTTCAATACTGGAATGATTTTTTTCATATCATTGCATGAAACAATATGAATTGGAGTAATTTTGTTTCCACATACGCAAACTACGTTTTTTACATATTTTGTTTTAAATGCATTAAGTTTCCACCTTGCATTAATGAGAGTAATTTTCTATTAAGATTAAAATTCTCTTTGATTCTTTTAATATCAAACTGTTCTTTATAAACGTGATCTACCATACTATATTCGAAAGCTTTCCAGATATGCGACTTAACTAAGTTACACTGTTCATGTACTGATAAGGGGAAATCAAACAGTTCTGAACCAAAACTATTTTTGGCTCCACGTTTAGCTGCCCTGTCTACTTTTTCATTATAATGAAAAGAACAATGTGAAGGAATCCAACAAAAAACTACATGGGTTCCTCTTGCAATCAACATGTGTATCATACAAATTATCTCTATGACCATTTCAGGTCTTGTGTGCAATTGAGAAACTTTTAATGCCTGAAGAGCTGATTTAGAATCAACACAGAACAGAATTTGAAATATTGTTTTTGGAAAGTTTAAAAGATAATTTAAAGCCAGGAGTATCGCTGTTAATTCTGCTGTAAATATCGATTTGTTAATTCCGATATAAAATGATTTCTCTACTCTTAAATCTGGTATTAAGAATGCACAACCTGTTTGTTTATCAATGCACGAACCGTCTGTGTATATTTTCAAATAATTTGAATAGTTCTTTTCAATATGGCATTTGATACAGCTTGCTAACATGTTTATGTTTTCATCTTTTTTCATATTAGTATGTTCAATATCAAAATGTGCTTTATTAAGCTCCCATGGTGGTATAGGAGAAAATAACGGTCTAATGGATAGATCATCCTTATCGATTGAAACTCCAGAATCAGTAATACTTTTTGACGTGTACGTTGCCAGTGTTTTTTGAGAAGCTATAGATTTTGCTCTTTTAGGAAAATCAATATCTGACCTCATTTTTATTTCAGATCTAATGTGCGTTTTATTAGTTGTACTCTTGATAACAAGTTTACAACACGCTAACTCTCTGTATTCATCTAAGGGAAGCATCTGCGCTTCATAATACGTAGGAGAAGATGATGCATGCACCGGAAGGCCAAGTGCTAATTTCAATGCCTTGCATTCAATACTTTCAAGCTTTTTCAATAGGTATTTGGGAGCGCTAAAGATTACTTCTTGGGCATATGTTATTTTCGACCTCATTAAAGATTTACATAGAGTTATCAATGTAGATGAATTCTGTCCCCATTTTTCTTTAGAAATAATTTTAAGGAAATTTAATATTTTCCTCGCCTTTGTTAATAAGTATTCAATATGAGCGTTCCATGATAGTTTAGATGTGAAATGGACTCCTAGGAATTTAACTTCTGTCACGTATTTAAGAGGTGTTTCGCCCAATGTAAAAACAGGCAGTTTTTCTGGATTATTGCCACTATTGAAAAGAATTATATTTGTTTTTTCAACAGATAAGTTCAATCCATTTAACTTCATGTATTCCGACATCCTATTTAGTTCGTCTTGATAGATCTTTCTGATGAAACTTATATCACGCTGTGGAGTTTTCTTTTTAAGAGTTACTTCCGTCCACATGCAAATGTCGTCTGCATATTGAACGAGAACTACCTTTTTAGATAACTTATTTGGCAAATCATACAATAGCAATGAGAAAAGAAGCGGAGCTAACACTGACCCTTGTGGGATTCCCATTGACAGAGTTCTACTGGTGGAATATGATTTTCCTACTCTTGTTTGTATTACCCTATCTTTCAGAAAGCATTTAACATAATTGTATACATTTCCTGATAGTCCAATATTTTTAAGTTTGTTTAATAGCTGTGAATGCCACACTTGATCGTAAGCCTTGGTTATGTCAAAAAATGTAGCCAGGACACATTTACGTCTTGCAAATTGTTTCTTTATATTTGTTGATAATTTCACTAATATTTCTGTAGTAGATCTCCCTTTACGAAAGCCAGCTTGATTAATAGGAATGATGTCATTTTTTTCGCAGTAATATGCTAGTCTATTCAAAACAATTCTTTCTGATAGTTTACAGACGTGTGATGTTAATGCTATAGGTCTGTAATTTTTAGGATCACTAGAAGACTTTCCTTGTTTATGAACTGGTACAACAATTGTCTGTTTCCATATTTTGGGCATGTCGCTACTATTCCAGCAAGTACTTAGCAAAGCATGAAGAAAAACTACAAGGTTTTCAGGTAAATTCTTTAGCATCTGATTAGATATTGCATCTAAACCAACTGATGATTTCCGTATTGGAATGGCTCTAATGGCTTCTTTTACTTCATATACAGTTATAGGAGCATTAATGTTTATGCTATTATCAGGTGGTGGATCATCATATGTTATATTACTTTCTTCTTTTTCTCTGTAAGTTCGGTCAGTGTTCGTTAGACCCTCAGGACGGCTGACTTCAGCGAATAAGTTTACAAAAACTTCTGCTTTCTCTTTAGTAGTGGGCAGATTGTTGTTATCTATTTTTATGGGATACTGTGGTGATGTCAATCCATTTTTCATAGCTTTCAGTTCTTCCCATACTTTCCCCATATCCTTACAATGTTTTACTTCAGAGTTACAGAAATCATCCCAATGTTTCAATTTTGCATATTCTATTGCATCATCACTTTCTTTACCCGTCTTTTTCATTTTTTCATGATTACTTGCTGATCTTTTTTTACAATATATCTTAAATCTTTCTTTTTTCTTGTTATTTGCGCGTTCACATTCCTTGTTCCACCACACATTTCCATTGTGTTTTTTAGATTTTTTGTTTTTTATTTTTGGGATCGATTTATCTGCTGCTGTTAGGATAAATCTGCAGAATTTATCATACTGATTGTCTATATTTTCTTCAGTAGAATAATCTAAATCTATGTTTTTAAGGATGTCTTTGAACAGTGACCAATCTGCACACTTGTAATTATACTTTGGAATAACATCTTCTGTGTTTTCTTCTTCTTCTGCTATGTTATTTAAAGATATTATGACTGGAATATGATCTGATCCTAAAGAGTCATCTCCCGTTTCCCACACTGCGTTGACTACCAATGATGGAGATACAAAAGTTAAATCAATGGCTGAGGGATTATGGGTAGATATATCTGGAATACGAGTTATGTTTCCATTATTCAGTATGTAAAGAATAGAATCCGCTATGTTATCTAACAAACGATTATTAGAAATATAGGAACAACTCTTATCCCAGAAAGTGGCATGTGCATTAAAATCACCCCCAATAACCCACTTATCCGTTTGATCTTGGAACCCTTTCAACCATTCAGTGTTCTTATTATCAGGACCTTTTGGAAGATAAATTGAAGCAACATTAAGAATCAAGGATGAAGTGAACTTAACCATAGCTGCACAGCATGACACAGAGGAAATATTATACACTGGTGGAGTTCTTTCACAAAAGTTCAGGTCTTCACGCACATAAATGGCTGTTTGCACTCTGTCTCCACATTGTTCGTAAACCGGAGGGTGGTAAAATCCAGGTAGATATGGTAATTTATCACAGCTCACATTTAAAGATTGTAGTAATAAAACATGAAACTTATTTGCTACTAGATATTGATTTAAGTATGATAGATTTTTCGTTATAGAACGACAATTCCACTGTAGAAATGTAATGTTTGGCTTTTTATGTGCTTTCATTTATATATCACAATAATTGATATCATTTAGACATTAACTATCTTAGAGATGACTATAGATGAAAACAGAAAATCTTGATGATTGACTGTAAACAGCTGAGAGTCAAAGTACGACCAGTTTAGTAGAACCAAGGACGTGGAAAAGGCGGAGGGTGAAAACCTTGGCAACTGTAACGAAAGGCTGCGGGTCTCCTCCGTGGCTTTTCCCAAAACATTCCATGCAGGTGTTTGCCCAGGGTCCTCGCGATGGTGCTCGCTCCTCTGGTCGTGGGGTGAACGTCGTCAGCTGTCAGTACTCTTCTGTCTTCCATCCTCAACTCGTTAAAGGAGACGAAAGTAATGTCGTTTTCTGTCTGTAGTTTCTGTCTTGTCATTGCGTTGAACAGATCATTCTTAATGTCTAGTGTTTTATTTTTGACAGGAGCCACTTGACTTACTACGATTTGGGCTTTGGGAAATTGACCTTTGGCCTCCTTGACGCATTTCTGCATTTCCGTGCTGCATTTCTCCGGATCTTTCCCCTTCAAATCGTTCACTCCTACATGCAGAACTACACATTCGGGTTCAGGATTCAGAGATACTTTTGCCTCGTTCAGAGCGCGTGTGCAATGCTCAATCTGATACGCTTTTCTCTTTGCCACCTGCAGACCGTATGACAGGCCAAGTCTCCGTGCATCAACCTTCTTCATGATACTGTCATGTATCAGGAGGACACGTGGCAAGTCGCCACCAGATGTAGAAACAGAATGGGATACGTTTTTCTTTGTTGTGCCAGACTGTTTTTCTTTGACGTTTTGTTTGTGTGGAGACTTGGAGTTTTCTATCTTTTGTTCCACAGATGTGTTACGCAATTTCGCAGAACCTTGTTTGACGTTGCTTTGATTCTTTACGTCACAATTCAGTTTTTGTTCTTTGTGGTTTTGTTTCATTTGGTTATTTTCTTTGCTTGGCCTAATGTACGGCTCGCACAACTCATCCACGCCCTTGTTGTGTTGGGGAGGAGATTTTGCCGGCAGCGATGTTGATGCAACTTTTGCATAAGAGCGGTGAGGCGTTGCGAAGGATGTTTCGGTCGATTCGGTCTGAATGGCGACACTTTCGCTTTTCGTTATCTTGAGATTCGATTCAATTATTTTGGTCTGTTTTTCAACTATTTTCTCTAGACTCAAGATTCGTTCGCTCAGAGTCATTATGAGAGCTTTGAGATCGTCCGTGTTACTTCCCGCTTCTCTTTTCGGGCTGTCTTCTGCGGGGCCTTTATTGTCGGCAGGCGTACCGGACATTTTTGTTTGGGTTACTAAACGGTCACCCCCGCTTCGAATATTCGATTGGCTTGTTACAGTCGACTGAACATTTTGCAAACTGCTGTTAGTTTTTTCTATTGGCAAAGTTGATGGCTTACCTCTTGCATTTCTTGTTTTTGTCATCCTGGTCATCATTTTTTTAAACTTTACAAAAAACTCAGCTAGTTTCTGCTCTAGTTGTTGACCGTGGCCGCCATCTTGTGTGTGTGTGTGTGTGTGTGAATGACTGAATCAGACTCAGTCTTTGATTGTAACAAGAACACTCAAGAGTCTATGGGCAAAAAAAAAAATTACACTGTAATAATCGTGTGTGTGTGTCTGTGTCTGTGTGTGTATGTCTGTCTGATATGTCTGTGTGTGAGTCTGTGTGTGTCTGTTGTGTACACACTTTGGGTTTACCAGCTGGTCAAAATCTGAAGGTCAAAAACCCAGAAAGTGTTGTTTCTTTTTTCATAAACCCACTTTTTTTGTCAACCCAGTTTATTTTCAGATAGATCCCAGTATTCTTATTGTCAGAAATATCATTAACATGATACAGACCTAACCTGAGTCAGATGTGAAAAACACATTTTCTGAGTAGATTTCTGAAGAAGTCCAAAAAGTCATTGTAGAACATTCTAGTTTCGCTAGAACAAGCTTAAAAATGGCAAACATAAACTTAGAATTATTTCCCTAACTAAAACATTCTTAAAAACGCATTTGAAAAGTTGACAGCCTTTGTGGTGTGTGTGTGTGTGTGTGTGTGTGTGTGTGTGTGTGTGTGTGTGAGCATGTCATGTCTGTGTGAGTGAGTGTGCCTGTGTGTGCGAGCGCACACACACACGTGCCCACACATGTGTATACACAAGTGTGTGCATGCTTCCTCTTTCAGGCCAATACATTGATGTGTTGTACAGAGCAGTGGGAAGGAGACAACCATTGTCATTTGTCATATGACAAGCTGACAAGAGTGACTGCCCATGGTCTATGGTCTGCACTAATCCACTGATACACCACTGACTGAAGCACACATGGGATGTCTCCCTTCAAATAAATGAGCAGTCCACTGTCTGCATGTCTTCTTAACGGTATGTGTACTCACATATATAATGTATGTGAGTGAGTGAGTGAGTGAGTGAGTGAGAGAGAGACAGAGAGAGAGAGAGAGAGGAGGGGGAGAGAGAGAGTGTGTGTGTGTGTGTGCGCGCGCGTGTGCACACGCATGTGTGTGCACGGCATGTGGAGGGGGGGGGGGGGGGTGCGAGCGCACATGCGCTTGTGTACAGGTTTCTGTGTTTGTGTAAGAGAGTGCGGTGTCTGTTTACATACAGATACATGCGTGTGTAAGATTATGACAGACTCATGTGGGCTCCCAATCCTTTTTGGTGGGTGCACTCTTTCTCAGACATCATAAAGGACATTTTGAAATTTAACTTCATTTTACTCAAAGGGTACCAAAATTTGGCATGTCCCCTCCACTCCCTACCCCCACTTTGTGTGTGTGTGTGTGTGTGTGTGTGTGTGTGTGTGTGTGTGTGTGTGTGTGTGTATGTGTGTATGTGTATGTGTGAGTATGTTGTGTGTGAAATTTCAGGTTAGGCTTTTATTCTTTCACAATGGATGCCATGTAACAAATTATCTCCCTAAGCGCTGGATGCTTTGCAATTGCATTTTACGCCTATTCAAACATGTGTAAAATGTAATGTAGTATCAACTGAAAGGGTAAAACATGAGCTTTTCGCTTTGTATGCTTTTAAACACCTTTTTGCTAAAAACTGCAATGCTGCTGCGATGTGTAAAAAAGAAAAAAGAAAGAGATAAAGAAACTTTGACTGCCGCACACAAAAAATTTCTGATATTTCTTGTTCTAAAGATACTTCACCATACACACACACACACACACACACACACACACACACACACACACACACACACAAATTCATTTAGGAAAAAAAATTTTTGTTGAAACATAAAACAATGTATGAAACATGAGAGCAGCCACTTATGAACAGAAGGGAAAGCGTGAGTTGTTTTGTTTTGTTTCTTTTTTCTTTTTCCTTTTGAGACTGCTGTTACCAACACACAGTACGGCTGACAGGAACAGCTGTCTTGCTATCACCTAACCAGGGCATGTCTCCAAACAATTTGAAAAGCTGTGCTGGAAGAAATTTTCAAGTGCAAAATAAAGTTTCTCTCCTCATACCTCTGTTCAACACACACACACACACACACACACACACACACACACACACACACACACACAAACACACAGCCATGAAACGACCTTCAATAGCCAGCTGGACTACATAGTACGATTTAAGAGAGAGAGAGAGAGAGAGAGAGAGAAAGACAGAGAGAGAGAGAGGACAATTACACAGCCTCACAAACAGGCAATTCTTCATATCATGTATCAGCTCACCACTCAGTCTTTTTTCTTGAACAGCAAAATCAGTCATCACTATTTTTGACAATGCATGAGAAGCTACAGAAGCCATTTCACTGGGTGTAACTGCAAGTTTTGACAACTGCCCAGAGGTCCTCTCAAATACACTAGCATAAATACGAGTGACAGAAGGAACTGTTTTTCTAAGAAGCCCACAAGGCTACCTCGCACAAAAAAACTTAAAGACAATATCTGAATATCAAACATTGAACCCAAAATTTGATGTACACACTGCAGTGCATCAGAGCTCTCTCTCACACACACACACAAACACGCACGCATGCACGCACGCACGCACGCACGCACACACACACACACACACACACACACACACACACACACACACACACACACTCACACACACACACACACACACAGCCTTGAAAATGTCACTGTTCCTGTGGAACAGTCAAGAAAACTGTTGGCAGAGCAAAAACAAGATAAACTGTTAAGAACTGCTAACAACGAAGGTCCACTCAGACTTAACGACTGGAAAAGAACCGTTTTTCCCTCTTCCTATTTCTTATCTCACTCTTCTTTCTTCTCCTTCAGGTTGAGTTTGCATGGTTTTGCCGGTGATGAAAGAGGGTCAAAGCGCTCAGTGGTGTAGCGTCCAGATGGCAAGAAAAAACCCATTGCCATGCAGGCAGTCTCCTGGACAATGCTGCTTACATAACTCATTTTCTAACTGCATTTTGCTACAAAACTGGTAGCTTTGTCACCCCTGATAAAATCTGTAGCTTTGCGAAATACAAGACGAAAATGAAGTTGATGCACAATGCGTTATCTGTTTAAGTGGCACAATGACAGGTAAAATGAAGGGGGAAAAAAGAACTTTCAAACTTCTAATGCACCTCTTCATAAGGAGTCTTTTACACAAGCACTGATAACAATAAAGAATGAAAACATGCATATGACTTCTAGTTGTACCACAGTATGAAATTCAGGAGGTTCAAAAATTTTTAGAGAGCATTTTCAAGTCATGAGGTGTGAAATGCACACGTCTGTACTTCAGCCGGGAGTTTTGTTCATTCCAAGAAAGTGACACCAGCAATTTCAACCAGTAGAGACATTTTGAGAATCTGGAATTCATGTCTTGATCAAATTTGCATACATTCAATAGCTCTATATTCTGAGAACTTCCTGAACAATCATGTGTGTGTGTAGTAGGCGGTGGTAAGGGGAAGGGGGGAGGACTAACACTGTAGGAGTGGACAGGGAACGCATGTACTCATACATGTATGCATGTGACCCTGCTCTGTGTCTATCCCACAGGGTTCACTCCTACCTTAAACTAGTGAAAGTATTGGTGTATTAGTGGTTCAGATGATGAAATACATCAATCACTGCTGCAACATGCATACTTGATTTTCATTTGGCTGGATGTTTGTGATGGGAAAGTGTATTGTTGCGTTCATATCACTTGACTTAAATTACCAACTGTTATGACCAGAGGCAGGCTTCACAGACATGAACATTTGCCAATGGTTAGCATTTATTTACAGCGAGTAACATTTAAAAGAGGTTGGATATGTTAAGAAACCACTGCAGGCAGAGTACTTTTTTCAAAACATATGGCTGTCTCTTCCAGCTCTTCTATTTCTAAGAGAAAAAGAGCTCAGACAGTTTCACACACCAGTCAGAGGATGTCAGTACTTCTCAGGTTCTGGTCAGATGTTTCTGCTGCATCTGTAGTTTTGCCAATATCTTGCCATACTCAAGGCTTGACAAGAGTTATGAAAAGCAGCCACTTACCAAAGAAGCAAGAATTTCTAGCCTCTCTCCTTTGTGAAAAGCTTCTCAAACTACCCATTTTCTTTCATCCAGTTACTTGCTTCAACCAAATTTGACATCTAGAAATGCTACCCTGACAGCTGGTCCAAGCCTCTCTTCTTGCTCAAATCCAGCAAAGTTTATAGTGAAACTTCAAAGTTCCTCAAGATCAAATAAACACATCAATGATTCAGCTCTGTGCTCTAGCAATGTTGCGGCAATGTCCCCGAACAGTGCCAAAAACTGTCACCTGAGCAATGCTTAGTCAACAAATGTGATGTACCCAAACCAGTTTGACTCCAAAGCTATGCAGGTAACAGTTAACAAATCAAATGTCATATAACCAAAAATACTTGTTTCAAATGTGAAAGTTTTAACTTTAAGTCGACCAAACCTCAGCCAGTCATTTACATTCACGCACAGTTGTGTTTAAAAAAAAAATTGATCCGGTTCATGTAGATACATGATGTAATATGGAACTTTAACAAGTTTGTAACCATCAAATTTCTTTTTGACTATATGGAATTGTTCACATCTTGGTAGAAGTATAAACAATTGTCCTACATTTGAGTTGAAATAAAGTACTCGATGTTCATGTCAAAATATAATAATTTGTTGAAGCATCAAAAGTTGGAGAGCACATCATACTGAATGAAAATTGTAGTTTCCTGCTATCATCTCATCTCATTCCCCTGACCGCTGCTATACATTATACAATTATTTGACATTTTCATGACAATAACGATATGAACTTGTTTGCCTCCTGGCAAAACAGTGCCTGAGAATTTGAGCTTAAAAGAAGTTGTGTACAGTCCTTTTATGGTTGTCTAGGCTATAAGCCTTACAAACCAATACATGCTTTGACCCAACATGTGCCAGACTGAACCAATATGTGGATAATGTTTTGATCCAACCCAATACAAATTCACACAAACTCTTCACGGACATGTACTCTTCACGGACATGTATTGGGTCAAAAGAACAGAGGTCTGCTTTTTCTGCATATGGTAGGTTTGACCAAACAGGGATCGCTTGTAATGGATTGAAATCTAAATAAATTTATACAATATGCATTGGGTTTACTCCGGACATGCTGGGTCAAAGCACGTATTGGTCTGCAACATCAACCACACGAATTTGGTAAAGCATCCTTTCTGTTCAAACTGATCAGCCCAATCTGGGCAGGCACAAGAAGCTGTCCAGGATGTATACCCAGCCAGATTGAGAGGGTTAAAGATAGGTTAATAAATTACTGCTTCATTTCATAATTAACAGGTCAATATTTATCACCATAAATAAATTGGTCCTAACTTGGCCTTAACAGTGAAGCTACTTTCTTTTTCTAGTTCTGCTATTTAATTTTCACACTGCTGATCTGACTGCGCAAGTTTTTTACCTCAAACGTCAGCTTTCTTCATCCTGGTAAGACTGAGCCTGTCTCAGTCAGTGTCAGTCACACAACAGCTTAACTTAAAAAGCACACTAACACAGCAAAACATGTAATTTCTTGTTGATCTTTGGTAGAACGGCAGTTTATGACCCTTTGTACCACATATATTATATACGTACAAAAGGACAAGCGTATTCTGTGATGCAAGCTTACAAATTGTTGGTTCATAATGATTCTGCAGACTGCTGCGAAGTTGTTACGCTTGTTTCAAAATGCAGCATTGAGACACCAATTATACATACAAGGGTCAAAATAGGTGACATACAGCCACTAGAAAAAAAAGAATTTACAAATGTCAACCGTATCAGAACCGCCCCTTCCCCAACCTTTCTTGCTATTCCGTACAAAAATAAAGTCTGTTTTCCAGACCAAACTCCACCAGAAACCAAATGGGACGTTGGTAAAATGCACAATAAGAACCAGTTATACGCACGAAAAAATTACTTCGACGTTAAAATCTACTAGAAATATACGAAAAAATACATGAGATCATAAGACGCCGTGAAGGAAGAGATCACATGTGAAAAACGTGAAAATGAATAATTATTTACCTGTCATTTGAAGGTCTCCCGGCCATCTTTAAGGGTCTGCCATAACAGATTCGGGCTGAATATGTAAATAAATGCACCCATTCTAAAAATCAGTATTTTTTCTCTTTACAGGACCCATTAAGTTTTAATATTTATTTGTCATTCTGTAAATGTGTATTTCAGTTTTTAAGTATTTTGAAGAAAAAATTAAATGACGAGGTTTTTATACGCGCCGCGCCTTTTCCATCGCTTCCCGAACCATGACGCGGAAAAATCACGCACCGCCAGCGAAGTCACGCGGCGAGTCGGTTGCCATAGATAGCTGAGTGTTTTGCTGCGCAGTGCTGCTAACCGATGCAGTAGTAATCGGGGGAACGCCGAGCTATGAAGGGATTCCCCTCCTTTTCAAGACTTCTGGAATGTTTGAAAGCCAGTCCCTACTACTACTACTACTACTACTACTACTACTTTTTTTTTTTTTTTTTATCATTGGAACATTTCTGTTTAGCTCTCCCAGTCGTGAGCGACTCCTTGTGTGGAACATGAATGTCTTAGTAGATATTAGACTGACTGACCAGATCCCTCCATTGAAAGATTTTTGTCTGGACTATTTGTCTCTGAGTAGGCTACACTGGACTGACTTTCAAGGTCACTCCACTAGAGGACATTTTCTGTCTGTCTTTATCAGTCTCAGTTTCGTCAAGGAGGTGTCACTGCGTGCGGAGTAGTCCATACACGCTACACCACATCTGCTAAGTTTCCACAGACCACGTTGTGCAGGATCTAAAGCTGATGGATAATTAAACAAAGAAAGATGAGAATTCGAGACGAGCGTTACATGGATACGACTTAGAAGATGTCGGACCTACTCATTAGCCCAATGCGCTGGTCAGACTTTTGAGACTTCCGTAACATTGTTTGTGCCATTATGTTGCATGTGTGTGTGGTAAGTGTACACGTATGGGTGTGTGGACACGGGCCCGTGTGTGTGTGTGTGTGTGTGTGTGTGTGTGTGTGTGTGTGTGTGTGTGTGCCAGAGTTTGCGGTGAGCGAGCACATGTACATGTGTGTATGATGTGTGTGAATGCGTGTGTGTGTGTGTGTGTGTGTGTGTGTGTGTGTGTGTGTGTGTGTGTGGTGTGTGTGTGTATGTGCCTGATCAGACCATGGGTAGCTGAGTGAAGCACTGTGTTGTCTGAAGCCTCTGTTCCTCAGAGTCTCTGGGTGTGTTCCCATTCTGGAAGGTCTGTTGTGCACCCCTGTCCTCCATTATCTTCAGCAACCTTACTTCCAGGCTCTGCATGATAGAGCTGTTCCAGACCATGGACTGTGGCTTCCTGCCATGAAGAATGCCAGACTTGAACTTCTGATGGAGTCTAATGTCTTCTGGCAGTATTAGCCACATCATGTGTGTGTGTGTGTGTGTGTGTGAGAGAGAGAGAGAGAGAGAGAGAGAGAGAGAGAGAGAAGAGAGAGAGAGAGGACAAGACAAGACCAGACAAAATTCTTTATTTACGAGGATAATAGATAAGCACTGATGTGCTTTTTTACATCCAGTCCTCGCCCTGAGTAGGGTCAACAATGCAAAATAAGATAAGGCAACAAAAGAAGCATGCAAAAAGTGACTAGAACTACGATACGAAAAAAAAAAAAGTAAAATGAGAGAGAAGAGAGAGAGAGAGAGAGAGAGAGAGAGAGAGAGACGAAGGAGCGAAAGGAGTGCAGGGAAGGGCGACAGAGAGAGAGCGAAAGGGAGAGAGGGACAAAGAGGCGAGCGTGCGTGCGGGAAAGAGCATTGAACAATCTGACAATCAAAACATTCCAAGGAGATGCAAGACAATCGATTTTGAAACATCAGGGTGGAAAAAATGAAAATAAGCACAAATTGGGGGGAGATGCATAATGATAGCCCAGTCACCACGGCTGGGCGGGGGGGGGGGGGGGGGGGGGGGATGTCATACAGATCATAAATCAGGTCATTCCAGCAGAACCGCGAGAGAGAGAGAGAGAGAGAGAGAGAGAGAGAGAGAGAGAGAGGAGAGAGAGAGAGAGAGAGTCGCATAAGAATACAAGCATAAGAACATAATGATAAGATGGCAGGTGGTAGTAGGAAACACACACAGGCGCGTGCATGCACGCACACACACACACACACACACACACACACACACACACACACACACACACATGCGCGCTTGCGCGCGCACGCACGCATACTCATATAAGACATACTTACTAAACAGAATAACATGTGCATTTTAAGTACAAAACACTTTCTAAATAGTCAGGGTCATACATAAGGCAAAGAGGGTGGTGGTGGTTGGTGGTGGATTAATGGCGGAGTATGCAAGTATTGGCACATAAGATGGTTGAAATAATGGTGTTTGAAGGTTGCTATGCATTGGTGTTGTTTGGTTGATTCAGGGAGCGAGTTCCATTGACAGGAACCTGAATATGTTAAACTGGATTTGAATAAGTCAATTCTAGGAACAGGGACATGAAGTTTGGGTAGAGTCCTTGGGGAATTAATTGAGAATCTGTGAACTAATGTTGAGGGTGCCTTCCCAGACACAATCTTGTGCATTATGATCCCTTTGTTGTATTCTAATCTCAGACTTAAGGGGAGAACTTGAATCTTTTTATAGTCAGAGTCCAGAAGACTACTGCTTTTTAGGAGGACTAATCTGAGTGCTCGCTTGTGTAGGCTTAGCAATGGTTTGAGGGTGTTAGCGCTAGCAGAGTCCCATAGAGTAGATCCATAGTCTATGTATGATAGGATATGAGACTGGAAAAAGAGCTTGCGTGAATGTAGGTCGAGGAAGCGTTTGATTCTGGAGAGTTGATAAACTTTCTGTGTAATTTTTCTGCACAGTGAGGTTATGTGAGCTTGCCAACTAATATTGTTATCAATTGTTATTCCTAGCACTTTGAGGAATGTAACCTGTTCAACGGGTACATTTTTAAGATGTACAGGAGGGAACTTAATAGTGAGATTTTGTCTTTTTTGCCTAGTTGTGATAAGCATGGATTTAGTTTTTTGAGGGTGAAGTGACATATGATTTAATTCAGTTCATTTTACGAGGTCATTTGCACTTTCTTGTAAGGTTTGTGCAAGAACAGTAACATCAGAATGATTTGTGTGTATTGTTGTATCATCAGCAAAGAGTTCACAGGTGGATGTGATATGGAGAGGTAGATCACTGATGTAAATGGTGAACAGTAAGGGACCCAGGATAAAGCCTTGTGGGACGCCATAGGAAAGTGTTTGAAATGAAGAGAAAGTTGTATTGATTTTCACACATTGTTGCCTATTTGTGAGATATGAGTCAAAAAGCGTAAGAGTTTTTGTGGATAAGCCATACAATTTTAATTTTCTAAGAAGGAGGTTATGGTCTGTCACATCAAATGCTTTTTTGAAATCAATAAATAGGACACCACAATATCTGTTGGTGTTAATGCTATTTAGCTAGTCATCAATGAGGTTGATTAGGGCTGTGTGGCATGAATGGTTGTGTCGGAACCTGGACTGTCTTGGATGAAGCAAGTGGTAAGTATTAAGGTGGTGTAATGTGTGTTTGTGTTTTTCCAAAGGTTTGGAAAGAGTGGAAATGATTGAGATTGGTCTGTAGTTTGCAGGGTCTGAGTTGTCACCTGCTTTGTAGATAGGTATGACTTTCGCTTTTTTGAAACTATCGGGAAAATGATTTTTGTCGATGCATAAATTGAAGATGTATGTTAACGTATCTGTAATTGCTGGAGCTGCTAGTTTGAGGATTTCGCCGTCTAGGCCATCCACCCCGCAGGTACCTGACTGTTTTAGGTGCGTTAGGTAGTGATAAACTTCAAAGACTGTTATTGGTGGAATATAAAGTTCAGACTTGATGCTTTTATATAGGCAATATTGTTTCAGTTTTTGAAGGTCGTTTGATCTGGAAGAATCTGTCGTGACAATTTTATTGGCTATGGTGCAAAAGTGGGTGTTCAGTTGTTCGACAGAGATGTCTTTAATTAGAGTTGATTTTGAAGAAGATTGATTGTTTGTAAGCTCGTTAATAGCTCTCCATACCAATTTTGGGTTCTAGTTTGATGATATTAGTTCTCGATAATATTTCGTTTTTTCTCTGCGCTTCTGTGAATTTATTGCATTTCTCAGTTTTCTAGATTCCTCTTCATAGCCATGTTGTTTAAGCATATTTCTAAGGTAACCTGCCTCCTGTAATACTTTAGTGTACCATGCCGGTTTAGGATCATGTCGTACTCTAATCGTTTTTAGAGGGGCGTATTTGTCATATATTTATGTAAATGTTTCAATCCAAAATTCAACAGCAAGATCTGGATGAGTTATGTTGAAAACTGAAGAGAAATTTGAGTTAAGCAAGTCATGCAGAAAATCTTGGTTGTTAAAGTTTGTAAAGCAACGGTAGGTTATTGTCTTGTGTCCCGTTTTGGGAATTTTTATTCCTTTTTTGGACCATGTGATACAAACTGGGTAATGATCACTACAGTTTAGAACAGGGACGCAGGCTTCTGCTATGTTAGTTTATCTGAAACATAAATATGGTCGATAAGTGTGTCATGCTTCCCGGAGTCGTGCCACACACGCACGCACCACCGCCAAAGCAAACTCCGCAAACGCGCGCAATCTCTACTTTCACCCAAGGCGCATTAAATAAATACACAACACCGAGAAGTTGTTTTTTTTCCTTCCCCTCCTCCTACGGGAGAACAAATATAACTAGTACATACAATTCTCAAATTAACTTATCCACACCTCCTCTCCAATGGGGAGGCAACACAAAATAAACACAAACACACCTCCTCTCCACCAAGGAGGTAACACCTGGTGCTGTTTCCCCTTCAATTGAAACATTCATAAAACATGGGGGTTATGTCACAATCCATCATCACTGTATTTATACTATATACCATTATCTTGTAACCTCAGCACAGAAGATCAATCAAACCACGATTCACAACAGTTGAGGTTATATAATAGAGTCATAACATCATGGGAAATGCGCCAGAGTCATTCTTCATCTACATGGGGAAATGCGCCAGAGTCATTCTTCATCAACACAGGAGAATGCGCCAAAAACATTCTTCATCCAGTTTCTTCAGTCCCCAATTATACCACCAAAAACAGCCCTCTCCGGCCCAAAGGGGCGCTGCCTGGCTGGAATCCTCCTCCGCGAGGAAGGGTACTGCGGGCGAGGTCCGCCACCCGTCCCAGGCTGGGGTCAGGTCCGGCACCTCCGCCACCTCCAAACACTCACACCCGTGGCCCGGCGTGAGACAGGCAACCTGTCAACACACTCGGAACCACGTGCAGTTCTACAATAACTAAGGAGACTCACTTCAACATAACCGTTTCCTTTTTTATAAGTTTTTACTTTAAATATTACTTTTCCTTTCTTTTCCCATTCTTTTATATTTCACTTCTCTCTAGTTAAACATTAATGACAAAAATACCTCAACGATGCATCAGCCTTGCATTGGTCTTCAATCGCCGTAAATAAACAGACCATGCGACTCCCACGGCTGGCGTAGAGCAAGTGATTATAAAATTTTCTAGCTAAGTTAAATAACGCGCGCAGCGTTCCCAAGCAGTACTCACCCGGGCCACTACCAGTGGAACAACGCCATACAATCACATGATCTTTTTTCTCTCAATACCCCAATACTGCTGACATTCCATCTTAAAACACAAAACAACATGTGCACACGACACCTTCACACATCCTGTGCACATGACAAAGTGTCTTCGAGTTTGGTGTGACTCTCGTTGGAGAATCGATGAGTTGATGCAGATTAAATAGATTGAATGCTTGTGTCCACTGGTTTTGCATTTTTAGAAGATCTGTGTTAAAGTCTCCAAGTAAAATGATTTCCTTGGATTCTAGTGAGACTGCATCGATCATTGTAATAAATTTGTCGACCCAGTTTACCTTTTCAGATGGGTTCCTGTAGCAGAATCCAACCAAAATGGAAGGGTTTCTTTTCAGCTTAACTTCTATCCAGACACATTGTACATCTTTACTTTCTACGTGTAGAAGTCGTTTCGCTAAGGGTTTCGCTGATGTAGATAAGAAGACCTGTCTCTTTCGGTTGTGTAGGATCTTTCCGGATTGTGTTATATCCTGGAATAGTTACATCATTGTCGCTAATGTGTGCAGCTAATCTGGATTCAGAGAGAGAGAGAGAGAGAGAGAGAGAGAGAGAGAGACAGACAGACAGACAGACAGACAGACAGAGACAGAGAGAGAGAGGCAGAGTTTACTACCTATCCACTATGTTAAGGACGGCCATGGGCTGGCGTGAATCTTCAACTCAAATGTGAAATCTGTCCTTCTGTATGGTTCTGAAACGTGGCGAACAACAAAGACAAACACCCACAAACTCCAAACATTTATCAACAGATGTCGGCGAAATATTGTGAACATCAGATGGCCAGATGTTATTGCCAACACAGAACTGTGGAACAAGACCAAGCAAGTTCCAATAGAATTAGAAATCAGAAAACGGAAGTGGGGAAGGATTGGCCACACCCTCAGAAAGTCTCCATCCAACATCACAAGACAAGCCCTTGAATGGAACCCTCAGGGCAAAAGAAAAGTGGGAAGACCAAGACAGACATGGCGAAGGAGTACCGACGCGGAAGTGAAGGCCGCCGGAATGACGTGGGCCGAGCTGAAGAAGATCTCCCAAAACCGTGTCCGCTGGAAGAGTGTGGTTGCGGCCCTATGTTCCCCAGGGAATTCAGAGGACTAAGTGAAGTGAAAGAAGTGATGGGCTGGCGTGCGGAAGGGAAATTTACTTCCGGTTCTCAGGACATCAACTTTTTTCAAGTACATTAAAAAAACTTCTCGTGCTTAACACACACCCGTGGTAGGGGGTGGGGGTGGGTTGGGGGTCTTGCAGTGCTATTCTTGGCTGCATGGCTAAGAAGCGACGAGGACCTTGTTTTCTCTGCAAAGGAAAAATGTGACTGGACGGATGCACCAGTGCAATGTATCGCCTGCTAAACGTCCTCTCAGTCTCAAAACGGAGTGACTGAGGGCGGAAAATGGAGCAAAAGTTAGAAAGAGAGGGGGTTAGTTGCCGCCAAGAACACAGACAAACATTGTCCTCTGCTATGTTTGTCTGTGTCCTTGGCGGTAACTAACCCCCTCTTTATCTAAATAAATTGTCCTCTCAGTCGTTTTTGTCAATTTTATTGGCTGATCGGTGTAGGTTTTATATCATGACTAGATCATGATTAAGCGGAACGCAGCATCGTATAGATGTAGGGGGATGGGGGGGGGGGGGGGGGGGGGGGGGAGTATCTTCCGCTTTCGCTACATGTCAATAGGACGAACAGACAGTCATTGATTTCTTCGATCCGACCACAATTTGTACCCAGATCAAAGAGATAGGGGACTGTCCGCTCGTCCTCTCTTTTCATTTGCTTTGAATGTCATTTATCATGCCTGAAGTAGCTCCAATGGGTCGAAACGCGTTGTGTGTTTTGTAATTTGTTTCTTCGTTTAGCCGACCAATGATTCTGTTTGTTGTTTTTTTCAAGGTCGAAGAAACTTTCGAGGAGGATAAGAATAGAGAAGCCGGAAGAAAAAATCATATGATCCTCTATAATCTAATAGAGCGTGAAAATCAAGAAGAAGAACAAAATATTTCGCAGGACCTTCAAACACTACAAAGTGTTGTGCATTATTATTATCGTTATTGTTATTATTATTATTAATATTATTAACATTATGAATACTTACATAGCGCCTATCCTCGGCTAGAGACCAAACTCTAAGCACTTTACAATCCACACTCGTTAACACAACGGGCTTCCTACCTGGGTAGTGCCGACTGAAGAGCTGCCCGCTGGCGCTTCATTCAGTTGTTTCCCTTGTCATCCAGTCCATGTCATTCAATATCGTTCACTAAATATCCTTACTTCCTTCATTCTTTCCGTTTCTCACGCACGGTGCATGCTATTTCTAACATGTCATCCATACCAACGGCCGAACTGGCCTTCTCTTCTGAAAGCTGGTGATGGGATTTTACGTGTATGCAAGATGTTATGCGTGCGTTCACACACGCATCATACTGACAAGGCTAGCAACACTTCAAGGACATGATTGTCCAAACTGTCTGTCTTGGAGGAACAAAAAAAGAAGAAGAAAAAAAAACACAGCAACAGGCCAAGACGGATCACCATCACAATGAAAACGGGAGAGAGAAAAAAAGAATGGATTCTCAGGAAAGTTAAATTCCCGTGTTGATGATGTCAAGATTGATGCTACTTTGACAGATTCTGCTCGTGCACATTTGAGTGGTATTTTTGGTGGTTTTTCTGACATTCTTACAACCAAGCCTGGTTGTTTTTCTGGTGATTTGTTTCTGGAGATTCCACTGAGTACTGACGTGCCAGTCAAGAGAAAGATGTATGACATTCCTTTCACTGCGAAAGACGTTGTCGAGCGCGAGGTTCAAACTATGTTAGATTTGGGAGTGATTGAGCGTTCTCGGAAGTCCGTACTCTGCTCCTGTGGTTCTCGTGCGGAAGAAGGATGGCTCCTGTCGTTTCTGCATTGATTACCGGTGGCTTAACAAGGTGACAGTGTTCGATGCCGAACCCATTCCCAATGTGGAGGCTTTGTTCTCAGTTCTTGGTGATGCCAAGTTTTTCACACGTATTGATCTCGCAAAGGGATACTGGCAGGTGCAGGTTCGACCCGAGGGCAGACCAAAGACAGCGTTCGCCACACATGTTGGTTTGTTTCAGTTCGTTCGTATGCCCTTCGGTCTGGTGTCTGCCCCTGCGGTTTTTGCTCAGATGATGCGCATGCTTCACTTGGATACTTGCTCTGCAGTGAACTTCTTCGATGACATTCTGGTGCATAGTCTTGACTGGCACTGAGCGCCTGCGTGCGTTTCATCTCACTGCTCGTCCCTCCAAGATTGAGTCGGGGTTTCGTTCTCTTGAGTTCTTGGGACATGTGGTTGGCGATGGCAAGCTTCGTCCGGAGGCAAGCAAGCTGAAGAAAATCCTGCAGATCCCCACGCCTACAACGAGGAGACAGGTGCGTGCATTGTTGGGTCTGCTGCGTTTCTACCGGAGATATGTCCCTAACTTTGCCTCCTTGTCCGCTCCGCTGTCTGAACTCACCAAAGGGGGCCCACGAACGTCTCGTTCCATTGTGTGGACGCCCACTTGTGCTGATGCGTTGAGGAAGATCCAGGATGCGATGTCTTCAAGACCAGTTCTTCTACTGCCTCGTTTGGCTGACCTACTTGTGCTGCGTACGGATGCGAGTTCTGTCGGGCTTGGTGCTGTGCTGTTGCAGGACTTTGAGGGCATGTTGCATCCTGTCATGTTCGCCAGTCGCAAGTTGTTGCAGAGAGAGTGCAACTACAGCACGATTGAGCGGGAGTGCCTCGCTATTGTGTGGGGTGTCCAGAAGTTCGTCCGGTTTCTGTGGGGCGTGAAGTTTGTCTTGCAGGCAGACCATCGCCCACTCACATACCTTCGGACATGTGGGTTCAAGAATGCCAGAATTCTGCGTTGGGCATTGTCGCTCCAAGAATTTACGTTTGATGTTCAGCCCATCTCTGGCACATCGAACGTGCTGGCGGATCTGCTGTCGCGTGCTTCAGCCAATCAGACAATTCCCTGATGCTCCCTCTTGATTTCAAAGACAATTCGGTCATTGTCTTTCCCGGGGGGGGGGGGGGGGGGGGGGGGGGGGGGGGGGTATTGTGACGGACGTGCTTGTGTCCTCACTGCTGCTTTAAGTATGATTTCGGAAATGAAATGAGGCAGGGAACAGTAAACGATAAACAGTAAACAAGTTGGGTATTTTTTGCTCCCATAAGGAAACCTAACACAGAGTAACTTTTATTCAAGACTGGCACAGCCTTTTTAAACTTGAATAAAGTCAGACAAATACATAGACGAACAATCTAATAGTGGGGGAAAAAACAAGCGCAGGCCAACAACTGAACTATCTTCATAGTAATGACTTGGCAAAGATTTGGACTTAAGGAGGGGGGGGGGGGGGGGGGGGGGGGGGAATTTGAAGATGGAGAAACTGGGAACATGAAATTAAGAAAATATGTTACAGATATACGAGTTTTCATATCTGTAACATATTTTCTTAATTTCATGTTCCCAGTTTCTCCATCTTCAAATTTCCCCCCTCCCCCCCCCCCCCCCCCCCCCCCCCCCCCCCCCCCCCCCCCCCCCCCCCCCCCCCCCCCCCCCCCCCCCCCCCCCCCCCCCCCCCCCCCCCCCCCCCCCCCCCCCCCCCCCCCCTCCTCCTTAAGTCCAAATCTTTGCCAAGTCATTACTATGAAGATAGTTCAGTTGTTGGCCTGCGCTTGTTTTTTCCCCCACTATTAGATTGTTCGTCTATGTATTTGTCTGACTTTATTCAAGTTTAAAAGGCTGTGCCAGTCTTGAATAAAAGTTACTCTGTGTTAGGTTTCCTTATGGGAGCAAAAAATACCCAACTTGTTTACTGTTTAAGTATGATTGTTGTGTGTGTGTTGTGCTATTGGGTGTTAATTCTAGGTTAGAAGATTGTTAGTCATTGGTCGAATGAATTCTTTTTATTCATTGGCTGTCAAGTCTTCTTGCTGCAGAATTGAGATCTACTGATGTCAGTCTTGCAACAGCCAGCCTTTAGATTACAGCTCACGAAGTCCGGGCTGAAAAAGACTCGAGAGCTTTGATAAGCTGCTTATAGCAGGTTGGTGTTCTGTTATGTAGTGGAGGAATATTAACTAATGTTATGAAACATTATTCCTCTTGTGCAGGGTTTTTACAGCAGGTGACTAAGTGTTTGTATGACTGGCTGACGCCCTTCCCATAGCCGCAGGTACTTGCGGCTATCGGGAGGGTGTCAGCCAGGCATCGATTGGTTGACCTATGACCTATGAATAATCTAATCCGATTTCCGGTTCCCACACACACAGCAAACCTGTGCACCTTCACCCTAAGGGTGGGGATGGGGGCGGGGGTGCAAAAAGCAGCAACCAAGTCATTCTCCACAGAGTATGAATCTAAAATACATTACAATGCACTAATGAACAGTAGGCCTAACTGCAGATTCAGTTTCTTTGTCGACTGAAAAAAAAAAAAAATGCGAGACGAAGTCTAAACACTCTTTCTACCAGAACACATATATCTAGGATCGTTTCTGAGTTCTTTCATCAGTATCATGACAAAAGTACTCCCTGTTGCCGATGACATTGATGTTGTTACCCTGATCGTCTGCACGAAGAGGAACTGGAAATCGGATTAGATTATTCATAGGTCACAGGTTCAACCAATCGATGCCTGGCTGACGCCCTTCCGATAGCCGCAGGTGTCAGCCAGTCATACAAACACTTAGTCACCTGCTGTAAAAACCCTGCACAAGAGGAATAATGTTCATAACATTAGTTAATATTCCTCCGCTACATAACAGACTAGGCTAAGCTTTGTTGAGGAATGACAGTTTGAGTAGTTAGCCGAGGACTTGAAAAAAAAAATACTGTGTCACTGTTAGGCTAAATTGTTTTTAGGATTTGACAAACCTAGAACTTAATTTAAACTTTATCAAAACCTGATTTGGTTAACCTAAAACTTAGACTGGATAATTCAAAGAAATTAGGAATATTTTGTTCACATTGTTTCGTACGTGTTTGCTGGGAGATAAGCAAATGTTTGAAGTTTCTATTATGAGTATCTTCCCTTTCGAATATCTACTTTTGTGCCAGTTTATTTCTTTGGAACATGAAAGTGGAAAGAGGGAGTTGAATTTTCATGACAAGTTTATGAAAATTCTTTGGAGTAATGATTTCCGATCAGAAAACATATTCATTGTACTTTTATTTTTGATGAATTTGTGAGTCCGGAAACTGGTTAATATTTATGAGAATTGACGTCATTATGTAGTCCAGTTGAGAGATTACTTCTGAGGATATGATCAGAAGGGAAAATAGTGTTGTCAATTGGGTTAATAATTGTTGCTTGTGACTTTGGAATGAGGTTCGTCTGCCGTAGGACTTTGAAGAGTGGTGCGGACGTTAAACGATTCTTAAAGTATAGCGGACTGGGACTTGTGTTTCCTCTTAGTGTTTAGAGAACACAGTCTTAGGAGGTTTATCTTATGTCTATAGCTCCTGGCTGGAGGAGGAACATAGTTGCTGACTGGAGATCTGGCTGAAGGAACGAGATCTGGCTGAAGGAACGGCATAGGTATCTGTCGGCTCGTGTGGTGCGGCCGAAGAAGAGCAGAGAGAGTACTGCTGCTGCTGCTTAGTGCTACTGTGGGAGTGGACGCCGAGGTCCTCCCCAGTTTGGTGTCTCGCCCAAGGGTGGCTGGAGTCGAAGCCAAAGAAAACCCGTTTGTGCTGAGTGTGTGAAGTATTGTACTGTGAAACCCAGAAACTGGGGGATTTGAACTGGATCTGTGTTAAAGCTGAACAATTAAGTAGTGGGGGAAAACAAGTGCAGGCTAACAATTCTTCAGTCATTATAGTAATGACTTGGCAAAGATTTGAACTTCTAGGAAAAAAAAAAATTGAAGATGAAGAAAATGGGGGGAATATATTATAAATATGAGAAACCCTTCACTAGCCACCTGAGGGAACCATCGCAATCCCTCTCGAAGGCACATCTATCTGCATTGCCTGCTCCCAGGCCTTTCGTCCACTGGATCGGACCCATCAGGGAGACACGGCTGACTGTGTCTGTGCTCTTGGTGTCAAATAGAGACACACCACAGTCCATAATTCTGTGGTGTTCTCACCACCAAGGGTTCAAAAGAGAATGCAACAGCACACCCGAAGCAGCCAGCGAAGGGTAGCAAAATGGAACAAAACGAAAGTGTGGAGAGGAAAAAAGTTGCTGAAAGACTAAAAGCATTATGCACACAGTATAAGATGTAGGGGACGATCTTTGAGCCTATGCTTGAGGATCCATTCAAGGATACAAGGGAGATCAAAGATGCGGAACAGTCTGAGTTAGTCTGTGATCTGTGTTAACTTAGAAGTATGTATGTAACTTGGGAGTGAACTCTGTTGTTGGGAGGAAACAAGATAATATTAATTAAATCAATGTCCTTTCTGGGATGCCCACTCAACACTATATGTCTGCAGAATGTGAGTGTGGTGAGGAAGTGTATGAATGAGACTGGGGAAAAATAGAAACACGCACAACGCGTCCATTATTTATAATATATTCCCCCATTTTCTTCATCCTCATTTCTTTTTCCCTAAAAGTTCAAATATTTGCTAAGTCATTACTATAATGACTGAACAGTTGTTAGCCTGCACTTGTTTTCCCCCACTACTTAATTTTTCAGAAAGTTAAATTCCTATTAGATTCCTTAAAGTTCAGCAAGGTAGGTATCCTCACAAACAAAAAATGATAGCGAGAGAACAAGATCAGAGAAACTGTAGGAGGAAAGATGAAGAAAGAGGACAGAGAAAGGAAAAGATGTGATTTTCAGGAGGGTAGTCTGTTAAGCCGTCAAGCCAACTTCAGCAGTGAGGGGTCACTTGACTGTGCCCACTGACTGTGGGGTCACTTGACTGTTCCCACTGACTGACTCACAATCCTTTTCACAACAAACATAACGTGTTCGTAATGTGAATAGATTTTCCTGCTTATTTCTCTAAAAGATAACAATAGTCATTTCCCAAAACGATTACTTAAAATGCATCGATATGTGCGAATGCAGATCAGTTGAAAAATAAAATGGCCGAATTAAAAGCTTTGGTTATTGAATACATTCCTAGTATCATTCTTTTAAAAGAGACACTACCAAAAGCGTCACAGAAAGTCAAAGGACACCCCCCCCCTCCCCCCCCCCCCCCCCCCCCCCCCCCCCCCCCCCCCCCCCCCGTCCTTGGAAAACTATACTCTCCTAGGTGGTTCACATGGTAGGGTGTTGCAGCCGTTGCAAAAGAGCCTCTAAAAAGTTCGAGGAGACCTGGCTTGGAGGTCTTCCAACCTTCGGTGGTGTCCGATATTCAGGGATTCAATGTAGAATTTCTGATCACTGTAACTTATGGATCTTCAAGCCGTTTCAACGATGACAATCTAACTGTAAATAATGTTATTGAAAACAATTTCAGTTCTGCATCACAACCAGATCCTGTTATCATTGAGGGTGATTGTAATCACCTGATTTTGACTGGGACAATGAAGTATGCAAGAGGCAAAGTGATCAGCCTGCTAACTGCTTTCTTGGAAGACAAAACATCTATTTTTTTTATCAGATCGTGTGAAAGAACCCATCCGCGTCAAATGGCCGCAGAAAGCAAACATCCATGATTTAAAACTGAATAAGAACACCTAAAACATTGATTATCTTGTTTATTTTCCTTCAGTGGGGAAGAGTCATGTTCTTTGTTCTAATTATGCTATTTTTCACTGGCTAAACAGTGTCCAAGCTAGACAGAGTGGCTCGGTCACAAAGTTTGTATGTATAAGGGAAACTATATGGTGCAAGACAGCTCCTGGATAGAGACTATGGAATGACATTCTGGGGGGGGGGGGGGGGGGGGATTAACCTAAATCGATTGAAAACTAAATAAACAAGTGATAAAAGAAAAGTCTATTCCTTGCAGATATTAACTCATACCATAGGAGTCAGTTCCACAAACTTTACTCGATAAAATTCGTGTACAATGCAAAGCTTTTAAAACGTACAAAAGATTCAAAACCAAGGAAAACGGCAATGCTCATGCTTATGCCTGAAATCAAATAATGTGAGATATGCATAAAACTGATATACAATATGAAGTAAAATTAGCTAAAAACGTTTAAAGAGAGCCCCCAAAATGTTTGTGCTTATGTGGCATTCAAAAGAACACCCAGACCTTGCTAACCTCATGAAGCCAGACAGAACCTTGAATGAGAGTGATCAGCAAAAGGCGGAGGTCCTCAACAAGTTCTTCACCAGTTCATTTACCAAGGAAGACTTTGATCATCTCCCCCAAACGGGCAGACATCATTATATCTGGCATAGTTATATCAGAAAAGCAAATTAATGACCAACTTGCACAATGAACTGATTGAAAATAACCAGGACCTGATGGAACACATGCTAGGTTATTAATGGAAGCAAAAGACGAACTCTTATTTTTCTAAAATTCCTCATTATTTAGAAACCTTAAATGAAGGTAAAGTCCCGGATAGTTGGAAACTAGCGTCTTCTTCTTATTCAACGTTCCAGGATCTGGTGGCGTGTGAACTCGTTTTACCCTGTTGGGATACTCACACTATACTTGAGAGTATAGTCAGTTCACTCCGACTTCGTTGAGTTCAGAAATTTGTGGGAAGAGGTTGTGGAAAAAGACAGATAAAAGATCTGGTGGACAGAAAGGACAGTATACGACAGTACAGCAAAGGAGGAGACAGATTTACCGAGAGCGAAAGGAAAAGGGGACATTACTAGCACAGAACGTCCAGAAGGAGGGGGAACTATTTGTACAAAAGACCCCGGTATCCCCACGGGGGAGTTGGAAACTAGCGGAAAGAAAAAGAGAACCATGTAATTACAGGTCAGTTATTCTCACATCAGTGGTTTGTAAAAGATGCGAAAGTATAGTTAAGGGTTCATGAAAGAAACATTTAATTGAAAATAATCTCTTATCTAGTTATTAGTATGGTTTCACATCGGGTAGATTTTGTGTTTCACAATTACTGAGTTCTACGCAGGACTGGATAACAACGATAAATGTATATATACCACTAGACATAGTTTACCTGGACCTTCAAAAGGCCTTTGATAAAGCCCTGCACATGAGACTAATCCACAAACTGAAAGGTTATGGCATAGAGGGCAACTTGATTAATTGGTTAGAAGACCTTTTACATCACGAAAACCAGCATGTTAATATTGTGATGAAAAGCCATCTGCATTAAAGGTGACTGGTGGTGTTCCTCTTGTCTTGCGGGCAGCACTATCTATTCATTAATGATATAAGCTTACCCATCACACACAACACACACACACGCACGCACGCACGCAAGCACGCACACGCACGCACGCTCGCACGCACACACACACACACACGCGCGCGCGCGCGCGCGCGCGCCTTCTGTAAATGTTTTAGTCGTGAAGTTTCAAAGGGAGAGCATACTGAAAACAGTGACGTCATCCTGAATGTCACGGAAGTCAATGCAGGCTGTGTGCCTCCCCCTGCTGCGTAAGCTGAACGGATCAGAGGAGTACTCGGAGGAGTACGCCCGTCGTCCTTTACGTTACTCTCATCGGGGGGAAGGGAAGACGTCAAATTTGCGCCAGTGAGGTGTTGCAATACAGTTACTGTGCTATTTTACCCGGCAGCCATCAACTGTTTCCTGACCCTAGGAATACGCACCCTAGGAATACGCTTGCGAAGACCTTGATCTTGTAATTGTCGTGCATAGCTTCGTTGTTCAAAGTCCATTGGACATTGTGCAGCAGTGAGCAGCTTCATGACACT
The DNA here is from genome assembly GCA_033310375.1 of Conus canariensis. Lineage (NCBI taxonomy): Eukaryota > Metazoa > Mollusca > Gastropoda > Neogastropoda > Conidae > Conus > Conus canariensis. The sequence continues at coordinate 645,996 of CM065736.1, read as the reverse complement.
CCGCAGAAAACACAATGGATGTTACCTATCTGATGGCGTCGATCTTCTGTCTGACTGGTTCGTTGTTCGTTGTGTCCATCAACAGCACAGTTGCTCCCACATCGCTCATACTGAATTGGTGCCAAACGGCTGCTTTATACGAAAGGAAATACCATATTCGTTCTTTTCTGCAACACGTTTCCACGGAGAAGAGCAGGAAAACCCGTGAGGTGAATTGTTCCAGACAGAACCGACTATGACAAGGAACGGTCATTGAAGGGTTTTATTTTATCATTATGAGCCTGAAGCCGACCTGAATTGGAACACAGAAGGACTTGGCGGAGGATGGGGTGGGTGGCAGGGGGAGTGAAGGGAGGGAGGTCATTTGAGTGATTTTTGTCTGAAACTGTGGGGCGACGCTTAAAATAGAAATGAAAAAGCATCTGGTTTGGAGAAAGGCACAGAAAACTATTGCGTTGACCCTTGTGTCAAGGAGACTGACACAGACTGTAGCCTTGCAAAAAATCAAGGCAGAAAACAGAGAAACAGACAAAAATCAAGGCAGAAACAGAGAAACAGACACAAATCAAGGCAGAAAACAGAGAAACAGGCAAAAATGGAAGCAAAATCACGGTTATTCAACGCACAATACAATACAGACAACAGTATTTCCAAGAAGTACAGTTACTAATCAGATGGGGGGAAAAGCATTGGAACTTTTTTTTTTTTTTTTTGCATTCTGAAGAATTTCATCAAAGTAGCAATTTATTTTCAATTTTTGAACGGTATTATCCCTCAAATCTTTTAAAACAAATGTCTTACAAGGAGAGAGACAGAGACAGAGACAGAGACAGATCGAATACAAAGTAATCGGCTACCTGTTGATAAACATAGAAACATGGACTAGGAAATGCATCATAATAAAAAATAATTACATTAGAAAAAAATTAACACACAGACAGATCATCACACTGACAGAGTCGTCATAGATCGGTTCTGGTAGTGCTATTGAGAGCCAGTCCTATAAGCTGTTGGGGTAATGTCACATAGTGCTATTGATACATATAGCTAGTTGATGTGGTGGTAATGATACATAGTGCCATTGGCATGTAGCGCTATTATAATAGATATAGCTCATTAATGTGGTGTTAATTCTACGTAGTGCTATTGGCATGTAGCGCTATTATAATAGATATAGCTTATTAATGTGGTGTTAATTCTACGTAGTGCTATTGGCATGTAGCGCTATTATAATAGATATAGCTCATTAATGTGGTTTTAATTCTACGTAGTGCTATTGGCATGTAGCGCTATTGATACATACAGATAATTAGGCATGTAGCGCTATTGGTACATACAGCTAATTAAGCCCACGCTATTGATACATACAGATAATTAGGCATGTAGCGCTATTGATACATACAGCTAATTAGGCATGTAGCGCTATTGGTACATACAGCTAATTAAGCGTGTAGCGCTATTGGTACATACAGATAATTAAGCATGTAGCGCTATTGATACATACAGATAATTAGGCATGTAGCGCTATTGGTACATACAGCTAATTAAGCATGTAGCGCTATTGATATATACAGATAATTAGGCATGTAGCGCTATTGATACATACAGCTAATTAGGCATGCAGCGCTGTTGATACATACAGATAATTAGGCATGTAGGGCTATTGATACATACAGATAATTAGGCATGTAGCGCTATTGACACATACAGTTAATTAAGCGTGTAGCGCTATTGACACATACAGATAATTAGGCATGTAGCGCTATTGGTACATACAGCTAATTAGGCATGTAGCGCTATTGATACATACAGATATGTAGGCATGTTGCGCTATTGATACATACAGCTAATTAGGTATGTAGCGCTGTTGATACATACAGCTAATTAGGCATGTAGCGCTATTGATACATACAGCTGAATAGGCATGTAGCGCTATTGATACATACAGATAATTAGGCATGTAGCGCTATTGATACATACAGATAATTAGGCATGTAGCGCTATTGATACATACAGCTGATTAGGCATGTAGCGCTATTGATACATACAGCTAATTAGGCATGTAGCGCTATTGATACATACAGCTGAATAGGCATGTAGCGCTATTGATACATACAGCTAATTAGGCATGTAGCGCTATTGGTACATACAGCTAATTAGGCATGTAGCGCTATTGATACATACAGATAATTAGGCATGTAGCGCTATTGGTACATACAGATAATTAAGCATGTAGCGCTATTGATACATACAGCTGATCAGGCATGTAGCGCTATTGATACATAGAGCTGAATAGGCATGTAGTGCTATTGATACATACAGCTAATTAGGCATTGTAGCGCTATTGATACCTACAGATATAATTAGACACGTAGCGCTATTGATACATACAAATAATTAGGCATATAGCGCTATTGATACATACAGATAATTAGGCATTGTAGCGCTATTGATGCATACAAATAATTAGACATATAGCGCTATTCGTACATTACAGCTAATTAAGGTACTGGCAATGCTACGCAGTGCTATCTGCATGCAGCGCTATTGACACGTAACGCCAATGTCTGGTAGCTCAGCCGCCTTGCCCCCAATACGGGATGATTTTTTATCCCCTGCCAACCATATATGGCACGCCCAACGTAGGTTCAGTCAAACCAGATCAACGCATCCTTCAAATCAATGGCATCAACGACCTTTTCAGCCCAGGCAGAGTAACGATTTTCTGGCATCATTTCCCACATTCATGTCGTAAATCATCAGTTCATTGTTTGCCTGTTGCTCGTTTATAACAACTATCGGAATCGGTCTTCTTGTCATAAATAACGAACAAGGGGGGTAACTGTTGCTGCTATGATGAAATGATTACGCGCCCATGACTCCAAACGAATGGTGTTTCAGACACCAAACGCGTCAACAACATGCGTTTGGGGTTACGGGCCTGTAATTGTTGCATTGTGGGAGCAAGACTTATTCTTTTGTTCTTTATTTACTGTTTACAGTTCCCTGTCTCAGTTAAGATTTGCTTTTATGCTAATGATCCATGGTGATCTGTATTTCTTTTCTGTTCATCTCTTTTCTGTTTGACTATACTCAAGATGAATAAGGTTGCGCAAGTATTGAATGAATATGAATTTGTATATTATTCATTTCTCCATTGCTGTGGCTGTGTATCAGCTTTGGAGGGGGGGTGAGTGCTCGGTGGAAAGGGGGGGGGGGGGCGGTCTCCTCGTTTGTTTGGTGTGCTCTGTGTTGGCCTTTGTGCTAACGGTTTGGTGTCTTAAGCAGCATTTGTTTGGAGTTGTGGGCGTGGAGTTATTTCAACATGGAAGCAAGAGTTACCCTACAAATGACAAGGTGGGAGAACAACATCTACCAATATTTCTCCAGCAGGCTTGGAAAGTGACTTTTTTTTTTTTCTTCTTTCTTTCTTTTTTTTTTTTTATTTTTATTTATTTTTTTTTTTTACATATTTTTATTCTTAATTTTGAAAACATTTAACTCAGCAAGACAATCGATCAGGAGCTGCGTTAATGCTATTTTATATGAACTCGGACATATTCCACCTCTTGTGTACCTTCTTTGGGTCAATGCTATTTTATATGAACTCTGATATATTCCACCTCTTGTGTACATTCCTTGGGTCAATGCTATTTTATATGAACTCGGACATTATTCCACCTCTTGTGGACCTTCCTTAGGTCAATGCTATTTTATATGAACTCGGACATATTCCACCTCTTGTGTACCTTCCTTGGGTCAATGCTATTTTATATGAAACTCGGACATATTCCACCTCTTGTGTACTTCCTTGGGTCAATGCTATTTTACATGAACTCGGATATATTCCCCTCTTGTGTACATTTCCTTGGGTCAATGCTATTTTACATGAACTCGGACATATTCCACCTCTTGTGTACATTCCTTGGGTCAATGCTATTTTACATGAACTCAGGACATATTCCACCTCTTGTGTACATTCCTTGGGTCAATGCTATTTTACATGAAACTCGGACATATTCCACTCTTGTGTACATTCCTTGGGTCAATGCTATTTTACATGAACTCGGACATATTCCACCTCTTGTGTCCTTCCTTGGGTCAATGCTATTTTACATGACTCGGGATATATCCCCCCTGTTGTGTTCGTTCCTTGGGTCAATGCTATTTAACATATTCCACCGCTTCTTCGCCCTGACAGAGAGCAGAGACACGGGGTCATGTGACTTCCCCCAGTTCTCTAGTCTCTGTCTCTCGGTTTGTGTGTGTCCTGCTACTTCCCTGATCTTGAGATTTTCCTTTATCACGTCCGCTGCCCCTGCAATCTCCATTTTGGTGCCATTCTTCGTCTTGGGCTGAACTGATTCTCCAGCTTTGTCTTCGGAGTCAACAAGCAACATCTTGAGGATGGTGTTCAGGGGTAGCTTCAGCTTTGCGTGAATTTCAGAGCTTGCTACACTCTGCTGTGCCGGAGCAAAAGTTCAACGCTAAACCACCACATAGAATATGGTATAGACAGTAGTAAGGATATCATTACGTGAAGAAATTCCCC
>CM065736.1:605000-641344 GCA_033310375.1 Conus canariensis | reverse complement strand
TCTTTAGTAAGATAAAGACCAAGTAATCCTAGGGCAGTTAATCCAATAACAAGTGCCGTCTTTTCATATTCATGGTCATCACGCGCGTCTTCAATGGCCTTTGGGCTTTGGGCCTTGGGGATTAGATGGGGTTTTGAGGGGGCCACGGGGATTGGGACTTCTTTTTTTATTGCTATTGCTGGCTTAGAATTTATGTCGTTTTTTCCGACCTTCTCTTCATTGCCAGCCACAAGGATTTCATTATTATAGTTTATTATTGTTCCTATCTGAAGTCTGAGGTCAGAAGGCAGCATGTATAAACCAGTGCCAACAGCAAAGTCTACTTTCGATCTTGCGTATTGCAAAACATTTTGGTACCTTTTAATACTTGAAGGCAAATCAATTGCAGAATTAATAGAATCCTCTAAATTTGCTAAATACTGTTTTTGGGCGTCAAAGCCAGTAGAAGGATCAATTATGTTTGATCTCGTTTGTGCTTGCGAACCTAGCAAACACCAAACATAAGTACGAATGGAGTCGTTTATTCGTTCTATTCCCGCTCTAGTTAGACCATTAGAAGTATCCAAAATAAATGTTGTCCATGCTGTTTTATGCTCTTGCTCTATGGACCCGAGGTGAACAGTTGTGCCTGAAGAGAAAGATGTGTAAGGAGGATTCCAATCATAGTTATACTTTCTGTGCACGCCCCAAAAATAAAGGGTGCCTAAACCATGATTAAGATCCAACTTTTGTCTAAAGTCTGTCTTTGGGTCAATATCAAATTCGTTACAGATCCTTTCAAAGGCCTTGTAATCTATTCTGTTGCTGAATGGATTAAACGTTTTGTCATTTGGTAATGGCGCTTGCAGTTCAGATAAAATACGCCTGAAGGTGTAATAAAAATGAAATCTATACACTGACCTCACCAAAGGATCAGGATGATTTAAATGATCAGCATACGACACTCCACACCCAGTTGATGCACAAAACACAGCAAAGTTTAACTGGTTCTGATAAAACTGCATCGGATGACTAAACCACACTTTCGGGATGTAGTCGTTTTTGATAGGAGGGTTAAGATATCTGTTCAATGGAGTACTAACCTTTACTTGAAAGGCGTCAGTCTGAGTCACAGAAATGTCGAGGGTATCAGTTGTTATATCTTTAGGACTGTAGTGCGGTCCAACAGAATATTTTGCATTAGTATATTTGAATGCACTCATTTTTAAATTTGTTTTAAAAATGTTTGTAACAATAACAACTCAAGACAGTCCTTCGTTTTTAGAATATGCTATTGATAATAACTGCGGAACCCAAAGGGTCGCACTCCATGAAATATTCTACAAAGTCGTATGGTTTAATATAAGTCAATCCAAGAGGAATAATGAGATTCGAAAACTTGATGACGGAGGAAACTTAATTAGCCAGTTAACCATACCTGATGGTTATTACGGGTTTTGCTCACTAAAAGAAGCAATGAGTAACTTCGACATTACTCTCAAACTTAACAATGCAAATCTAAAAACAATGTTAACATTCAAACCTGAAAAAGAAGTAGTCCATTACTTTTTTGATGTAGAGCTAGCTAAAATGTTAGGCTTTAAAATCGATTATGTCTATCATAAATTTAGAGTTGCACCAGACGAAACTACTTTTGAGGGAGAATATCCGCTCGATCTTGCCTTATATCCATTACTCTATGTACATTTGGATGAGCTGAGCACTGATGAAAACTTATATGATGGAAGGCCCTCAACTGTTTTAAGAGCTCTTCCATCAGGGAAAGCTGCATATTGCGATTATGAAATTATACGATTCCCTAATTTACAGTTTAAAAGATTAGCTTGTGGGAGGGTCAGATCATTTAATATAAAGATCACAGATAAAACAGGGAAAGTCGTGAAATGTGATAACCTGCACATTGTTTTAGAAATAAAATAATACGTTGTTTTAAAAAATGTCACGTGGACCAGACGATTCGGGGGTCACATTAGCGCCTGAGAGGTGTGTAACTTTAGAATTAAAAGACCTTGCAGACGTTGAGGACTTTGAACAAAACGGTGAGATAGGCACTTTATATGGTTTTGAGTACACTAAAGATGGTTATTATAAGCGCAAAGAGGTTGACGACAACAAAAGGTTTCCTAAACTAGAACAACTACGCAATCTAGAAGCAAATAATACAGGTCAGTATGAATATAAAATAGTTCGAAAAACTGACAACAAATGGCACTTAGAACCATATTTAGAATGGGACATAAAATTTGAATTCTTAAGCCCATTTACATTTTTTGACCGTCAAAAAAGTTTCAGAAAAGCATTGAACTCTGGCCCTTTACATGTAAGTCTTATGCCAGAGGACAACAGTCGGAGAGAGATCGAAATAAAGCCGTTTGGGGACAAACAGTACATCCTCCACAGAAGAGAATCGGTTTTAAAGAAAGCTTCTACAAAATTACAGTTCATTCCACGCACAAAATTAGGAGACACGTTCACAATGATATTTAAAATTTCTGTCTTAAAAGATGAGGCAAGAAATGGAGCTGTGGGTGTCAGTGACAACCTTATGGAAGGAATTCTTATTAGCTGGCAAAACTTAGACGTTGACAAACTTAAAGTTACTGTCGTCGTTCTTTACAATGGCGAGGATATTAAGGTCATAACAACAAGCAACAAAATTGATATTAGTTTAAATAGAAACGATCTTACAGAACTGAACTGGATTAATCTTACACATTTGGGCCTTATAGGGTTTTATTATACTGAACAAGTTTTGACAGAGAGTATGATAAAAACAATAACTGGTGTAAATTAAATTCTGTTTTAAAACTATGGAGCAAACAACTTTGGTGTCAATGTTAAACTTTATGATAAAAACCCCTCATTGTTCATTGATTTGTGGACAGACTGGTTGTGGAAAAACAATATTTGTCCTCGACCTATTACAAACAGTTTATCGTTATAATTTTGATCATATAGTAATTTTCTGCCCAACACTTAAATGGAACAAAGCATATCACGACAGAAGGTTTATATGGACAGATGATGACATATATTTAGTTGATCCTAGCAATAAACTGAGTGAGTGTTTAGAACATTTCTTTAGACAGTTTGAAGGAACTCAGACACTATTTATTATAGATGACTGTTCGGCAGAAAGAGACATAGTTAAAAAGAGAAACACTTTATCAAAACTGGCTTTCAGTGGAAGACATGCTGGGATAAGTGTGTGGATTTTATGTCAAAAATATAACTCAGTTTTAAAAGACTTTAGAGAACAATTAAAGACAGTGGTTTTATTTCACATGAAAGACAGAGACGCATTTGATGAATGTATGCGTGAAAATGATGTTATTGAAGACGATCAAGAAAAACGAAGGATTAAGCAAAAACTGAAGTCTCAAAAGTTTTCTAAATTAGTGTTAAAAACAGATAATCCTACACATTATGTATGTTTGTAAAGTGTTTACTATTAGAGAACTATAAAATAGGCATTCTGGGTAAGCCGCCGGAGCAGCAGCGAAACCGGCTTTAGCCGGTTGGAGCTGGCGGAGGTGGGTGAGCCAGAATGCCTATTTTATAGTTCTCTAGCGCTATTGATACATAGAGCTGAATAGGCATGTAGTGCTATTGATACATACAGCTAATTAGGCATGTAGCGCTATTGATACCTACAGATAATTAGACACGTAGCGCTATTGATACATACAAATAATTAGGCATATAGCGCTATTGATACATACAGATAATTAGGCATGTAGCGCTATTGATGCATACAAATAATTAGACATATAGCGCTATTCGTACATACAGCTAATTAAGGTACTGGCAATGCTACGCAGTGCTATCTGCATGCAGCGCTATTGACACGTAACGCCAATGTCTGGTAGCTCAGCCGCCTTGCCCCCAATACGGGATGATTTTTTATCCCCTGCCAACCCATATATGGCACGCCCAACGTAGGTTCAGTCAAACCAGATCAACGCATCCTTCAAATCAATGGCATCAACGACCTTTTCAGCCCAGGCAGAGTAACGATTTTCTGGCATCATTTCCCACATTCATGTCGTAAATCATCAGTTCATTGTTTGCCTGTTGCTCGTTTATAACAACATCGGAATCGGTCTTCTTGTCATAAATAACGAACAAGGGGGGTAACTGTTGCTGCTATGATGAAATGATTACGCGCCCATGACTCCAAACGAATGGTGTTTCAGACACCAAACGCGTCAACAACATGCGTTTGGGGTTACGGGCCTGTAATTGTTGCATTGTGGGAGCAAGACTTATTCTTTTTGTTCTTTATTTACTGTTTACAGTTCCCTGTCTCAGTTAAGATTTGCTTTTATGCTAATGATACCATGGTGATCTGTATTTCTTTCTGTTCATCTCTTTTCTGTTTGACTATACTCAAGATGAATAAGGTTGCGCAAGTATTGAATGAATATGAATTTGTATATATTCATTTCTCCAATTGCTGTGGCTGTGTATCAGCTTTGGAGGGGGGGGTGAGTGCTCGGTGGAAAGGGGGGGGGGGGGGGCGGTCTCCTCGTTTGTTTGGTGTGCTCTGTGTTGGCCTTTGTGCTAACGGTTTGGTGTCTAAGCAGCATTTGTTTGGAGTTGTGGGCGTGGAGTTATTTCAACATGGAAGCAAGAGTTACCCTACAAATGACAAGGTGGGAGAACAACATCTACCAATATTTCTCCAGCAGGCTTGGAAAGTGACTTTTTTTTTTCTTCTTTCTTTCTTTTTTTTTTTATTTTTATTTATTTTTTTTTTTTTACATATTTTTATTCTTAATTTTGAAACATTTAACTCAGCAAGACAATCGATCAGGAGCTGCGTTAATGCTATTTTATATGAACTCGGACATATTCCACCTCTTGTGTACCTTCTTTGGGTCAATGCTATTTTATATGAACTCTGATATATTCCACCTCTTGTGTACATTCCTTGGGTCAATGCTATTTTATATGAACTCGGACATATTCCACCTCTTGTGGACCTTCCTTAGGTCAATGCTATTTTATATGAACTCGGACATATTCCACCTCTTGTGTACATTCCTTGGGTCAATGCTATTTTATATGAACTCGGACATATTCCACCTCTTGTGTACATTCCTTGGGTCAATGCTATTTTACATGAACTCGGATATATTCCCCTCTTGTGTACATTCCTTGGGTCAATGCTATTTTACATGAACTCGGACATATTCCACCTCTTGTGTACATTCCTTGGGTCAATGCTATTTTACATGAACTCGGACATATTCCACCTCTTGTGTACATTCCTTGGGTCAATGCTATTTTACATGAACTCGGACATATTCCACCTCTTGTGTACATTCCTTGGGTCAATGCTATTTTACATGAACTCGGACATATTCCACCTCTTGTGTACCTTCCTTGGGTCAATGCTATTTTACATGAACTCGGGATATATCCCCCCTGTTGTGTTCGTTCCTTGGGTCAATGCTATTTAACATATTCCACCGCTTCTTCGCCCTGACAGAGAGCAGAGACACGGGGTCATGTGACTTCCCCCAGTTCTCTAGTCTCTGTCTCTCGGTTTGTGTGTGTCCTGCTACTTCCCTGATCTTGAGATTTTCCTTTATCACGTCCGCTGCCCCCTGCACTCTCCATTTTGGTGCCATTCTTCGTCTTGGGCTGAACTGATTCTCCAGCTTTGTCTTCGGAGTCAACAAGCAACTCCTTGAGGATGGTGTTCAGGGGTAGCTTCAGCTTTGCCGTGAATTTCAGAGCTTGCTACACTCTGCTGTGCCGGAGCAAAAGTTCAACGCTAAACCACCAACATAGAATATGGTATAGACAGTAGTAAAGCGATATCACTTAACGTGATAGAAATCCTCTCTTTATTATTTTTTCAATATCTTTATCATCATCATTATCATTATTATTATTGATATCAGTATCATTATTATCATCATTACTATTTTAGCTTGCATTGTCTCCTTCCTGACGGCCTCGTTTTCATTCAACACCCATCTTGCGCCGAATTTGACGAGATAAGTGATTGCTCGTTCTTCATTTTCGTTGTCCTGATAGTTGTTTATCTTGCTTGAAGAAGACCTAAGAAGTCGAAACGCGTCGTGTTTTGTCTTGTGATTCGTTTATTCATGTTTGGCGGATGTAGTACTTAAACTTTTCAAGACAAATTATGCCGAAGTCAAATCTTTGTCCACAAATAATGGAATAAGTAAAATAAAAAATGTCTCAGTGACTTCCAGTGGCTTCACAGACTGAGCAATATAAAAAAAATGTCTCAGAGACTTCCAGTGGCTTCACAGACTGAGCAATATAAAAAAGTCTCAGTGACTTCAGTGGCTTCACAGACTGAGCAATATAAAAAATGTCTCAGAGACTTCCAGTGGCTTCACAGACTGAGCAATATAAAAAATGTCTCAGAGACTTCCAGTGGCTTCACAGACTGAGCAATATAAAAAATGTCTCAGAGACTTCCAGTGGCTTCACAGACTGAGCAATATAAAAAATGTCTCAGAGACTTCCAGTGGCTTCACAGACTGAGCAATATAAAAAAATGTCTCAGAGACTTCCAGTGGCTTCACAGACTGAGCAATATAAAAAAATGTCTCAGAGACTTCCAGTGGCTTCACAGACTGGGCAATATAAAAAATGTCTCAGAGACTTCCAGTGGCTTCACAGACTGGGCAATATAAAATATGTCTCAGAGACTTCCAGTGGCTTCACAGACTGGGCACACTCAATGTTTGTGAACGTTGAGGTCAAACCTTCTCTGACATGACAGTGAGGCTGATTGAGTACCTCACAGAAAATGAGCGCTTGAATTTGTTGATCCAAACAGCAAAGATCCTGGGTGTGTCTGCCTGTGCAGAAATCACAACAGTGATTTGGAATCAGTCCTAAGGGCTAGGGCAGTGAGAAGGGATCTTGATGTGCTGTGGCTTGATCTGACATATGCATACGGATCAGTTCCGCCCATGATGATTCAACTGTCCCTTCAGATATCTACAAATATTCCAAAGAACAGTCAAAAATTGCTGAAGTATTTTTGCGGCTTCTCAGTCAGATTTTCCACAAGGGAGTACACAAGAGACTGGATAAATCTAGATCGATTGGCCCTTTAGATATGTCCTAAAGAAAATCCAAGAAATGCTGAAGCATTGCCATGGCCTCTCAGTGAGATTCTCCACAAAGGAACACACCAAAGACTGAATAAAGCTAGGGGTCGACATAGCGACGGACTGCAATTTCTTCACTACTTTGGTTTCAAAGTGAGGCGAGTGCATGCGGAAACTGAAATGAATTGATAACTAAGGTGAAAGACAAAACACGACGCATTTCGACCTCTAAGGTTTTCTTCAGGCAAGATTATACAACACTCAGGACAACGAAAATGAACGAGCAATCACGCCCATCTTGCGCCGAATTGGATGAAAATAAGTGATTGCTCGTTCTTAAATTCTCTCACCTTAGTTATGAATTCATTTATCCACCAGCAGCAGTTGAACAACATTGCTCAGTGGTGTCAAGAAGCTGGATCGTCTATCAGCCCTACAAAAGCCCAGATATTGGTCTACACTCTCAACAACAAGACATCAGGACAATTACCCTCACTAGTTTCCTTCATTGATTCAACTGACACCTATGCTATTTGGAATAAGCTTTGATAGAATTCTGTCTTTTAGAAAACCTGTTGAGAATATTGCTCTTAAATGCAAAAATGGCCTGTCTGCCATGAAAGTAATGAGAGTTAAAGGCATTGAACAGCGCCATCTCTGCCTACTGTATCACGAAGTTGTGGTGTGATTGACTATGGATTACGGCTTACAACACTGTCCAGGAGCAATCTTCTTAACTTAAAAGAATGATCTAGTTGCAAAGTGAGACGACTGCAGGCGGAAATCTAAACAAATCTTAAATAAATGTTAGCGAACCGCCCAGAGAAACGTGGACAAACGAGTCACAAGACAAAACACAACACGTTTCGACCTCTTAGGTCTTCCTCAGGTGAGAAACAAACGAATAAAACAACGAAAATTCACTTAGCTTTGATCGCTTCAGATCGCTTCAGAGTTCAGCGCAAGGAAGAAGGCGTTGAATCAATGCCTTCTTCCTTGCGCTGAACTCTGAAGCGATCTGAAGCGATCAAAGCTAAGTGAATTTTCGTTGTTTTATTCGTTTGTTTCTCACCTGAGGAAGACCTAAGAGGTCGAAACGTGTTGTGTTTTGTCTTGTGACTCGTTTGTCCACGTTTCTCTGGGCGGTTCGCTAACATTTATTTAAGATTTGTTTAAAAGAATGAGGCAATGGAATTGATCTTGGGAGCTAACAAAGGATACATCTATCAAAACTATGTGATGCCTGCTTGACCTTCCTTCAATGCAGGCAAAACACCAGCTAGAGCAGGTGAAGGCTTATTGTAGAGCACTTAAAAACATTCCAAATCCACCACGTTCGGCAGCCAAGGAAACAAAAGGCACTCGCCTGGGCCGTAGGAAATAGTGGGTAGGACTGGCAGAAGACAATATACAGTTTGTGTGCCGGTTAGCAGAACTCAAAGAAACGAAGGAATGGGAAAAGTATCAACAGACCACCTCAAACACCTCTACCAAACTGCCATCGCTCAAGAACTTGGAAAACACTGTCGAAAATGGCCAGAGGGCAAAACCAACACAGAAATTCGGGTGGAGGTGGAAAACCTATTCATAAAAGATATTGTGAGATTAGACAGACGGTACTGTCTCGTCATCAAAGATAAGTCAGGCGGGGGATACACAGTGAAGCAAAATGGCCGAACTATCCAGGAAGAAAATGGTGCATACAATTAAAAAACTTTAAGTCTAACAATAGAGGTAGAAGCAATAACAAACATTCCATCGGCTCTCATCCACAGGCCAGCTTAGAACTCAACAAGCCTGACCCTGACTGACTCCATGAACCTGCTTCAAAAAGTGGAGAGTGGAATGGGAAGCCCTGAAGTAATGTGCAACCTTCTATTGGAGAGACGCATACTGGTGTCAAAGGAAATGAGAGAGGAGATATACTAGCAGGTAAGGCAACGATAAGAACTGGATTACAGCATAGCCGATCTAATGTACAGGGTCGAACTTTAATTAAGGACCACTTATACACAATCTCACAAAACATAGAAAGAAAAATCGACAAACGACAGAAACTTTATAAATGTTTAATTTCATTATCAGTGAACAACATTTTGTCACTTTCATCGAAAAAATCATTCTTTCTGATTAGACAGGGGAGCCTGAATGAGACTACCCCCCAAAATGACATTCACAAAAAGAGTTTCTTTACAGTCTGATCAAAACCGAGTGTGCCCCCCTCGTGCTGCCACACAATCCACACAGCGCTGCCTCATGGTGTTGACTGTTCTTGTAATGAGTGCCTGGGGGAGGATTGCCCACTCCTGCTGCAGGTAGTGCAGCAGCTCCTGTCGATTTGCCGGAACAGGGTGATTTTCTTGAACTCTCCTCCCAAGCTCGCCCCAGATGTTCTCAATAGGGTTCATGTCCGGGCTGTTTGCCGGCCATGGCATCCTGGTGATGCCAGCTTGCACCACAAAAGTGTTCACGGCTCGACAACGATGTGGGGTGGCATTATCGTCCATGAACACAGCCTGAGCCCCAATCTGCTGGAGTGCTGGGACAACTAAAGGCCGTAAAATCTGCAGGTAGCGTTGGCCGTTCAGGTTGCCATCCACATGGTACAGGGGAGTCTTGCGGTGACTGCTGATGCCCCCCCCCCCATACCATGACGGAGCCACCACCAAAAGCGACGACCTCCTGGATGACGTCATCTGCCAGCTGCTCCCTAGGACGCCGCCACACCCGAATGCGTCCATCTCGTGGCTTCAACTGGAACTTGGACTCATCGGTGAAAAGCACCATCCGCCACTGAGCCCGAGTCCATGTTCGATGAGCTGTGCACCAGGCCAGGCGACGTGCCCGGTGGGCCGCAGTCAGTTTTGGTTTCCGGACTGGGCGCCTTGCTCGAAGGTTGGCAGCATTGAGGCGCCGCCGTATGGTCATCTCACACACTGCTGTGTTAGTGGCAGCTTGGAGCCGACGCCTGATGGTGTTGGAGGTGGTGGTCTTGGTCCGAAGAGCATGTCTGCGGATGAACCTGTCATCTCTTGCAGTGGTCTTCTTTGGCTGGCCTGGACGGGGTCTCTCTTTGACAGTTCCAGTGGCTTGAAAACGTTCTCTCAGCCGAATGATGACGGAGTGGGACACTTGTAGTCTTCTGGCCACTTCTCGAACGCCAACTCGATCCTGCAGCCATGCAATCGCCCGGGTCCGGTCAAAATCAGACAGCTTGCGTCTTGGAGACATTTTTGTGTTATGAAGAATTATGCACGTTGGGCTGCTTTTAGGGGCATTCCAGTCAGTAAAATGCTCTGCAATGCATTGGTTTTTGCACGTGCATTTGGAATTTCAGTGCAAAACCGTTTGAAGCAGTGTTCACTCTTGCTTAAAAAACAAACAATTTTGACAACAATCTGCAACTTTCAACCTCCCCCCCCCCCCCACCCCTTCCCCCCCTCTGCATGCCGCACGTGACAATAAGACAGCTTTCGCAAGCTTTGCGGAATACTCTGTTGACCCCTTAAACCTTTCCCAGTCGAATTCTTCGAAAAAATGCATTGCTTGTATTTTTGGCCAATTTAAAAAGAAAGGGCCTTTTTTCGGGGTGGTCCTTAATTAAAGTTCGACCCTGTAGAAAATCACCGTAACAAACGACAGCAAGGCAATCATACCATACACCATCTGTCAGAGCTGAACATTAAGAGACGAAGTGACTGGACACAGAGGAAAAGCATGAAACATTAACAGAAAAACAAATCTTGGAATAATTTCAAAGCCAACACTGCGAAGACTCCTTGAGAATGGGACAGACTCATACGGGGCCTTTCCAGTGACAGACACGAATGATCAAACGCACGTCAACTGAGGTAAGGCTTTGAAGCTCCTAGGACCCATTGTTTTCACTGTAAACGTTTGCTGATAAAGGTGCATCAATGAAGCAATACAGGTGTGTAAACTGGAGAGTCGATGGGCGTGAAGGTGTGTGCGTGTATGTATGTGTGTGTGTGTGTGTGTGTGTGTGTGTGTGTGTGTGTGTGTTGTGTGTGTGTGTGTGTACGTGCTGCGTGTGCGTGCGTGCGCGCGCGCGCACGCGTATCTGTGCTGTTGCCGTTGTTGTTCTTGTTACTATGCCATCATCTGAACATTCGTTTCCCATACTGAATCAAAGGCGCATGCGTGCGTGCACACACACACACACTCTCTCTCTCTCACACAAACACACACACACGCGCGCGCGCGCTTGCGCACGCTTATGTACACACACATGTACATGTGCGCATGAAACCACACGCACTCGCGCGCGCGCACACACACACACACACACCACACACACACGAAGACGTGCATTCTTGTGTACACACACACACACACACACACACACACACCACACATCCCCCAGCGTATACAGTAGACGTGTGTTCGCTGGTGTGTTCACCAGTGGCGTGATGCAGGCGTGTTAATTCGAGAGTCCACTGACGTGAGTGTGCAAGCCTTGGTGTGTGAGTGTGTATGTGTGTGTGTGTGTGTGTGTGGAGAGAGAGAGAGAGAGAGAGAGAGAGAGAGAGAGAGAGAGAGTGTGTGTGCGTGTGTCTGTGTGTGTGTGTGTGTGTGCGTGCGTACGTGCGCGCGCGCGTGTGTGTGCGTGGGTGGATGTGTGTGTGTGTGTGTGGGGGGAGTAGTTTTTCTTATTATGTGTGTGTGTGTGTGTGTGCGCGCGCGCGCACATGTGCGTGCACGTGTATGTTGTATTTGATGTTCTTGCTCTTGTTCTTGATCCGAAGTCATCTTCTGAACATTCATTTCCCACAAACAATAAAAGTCGCAAGCAATCATTACACACACACACACACATGCGCGTGTGTGCGCTCAAACTATATGTGCTTGCTCCTACGCACATACATATACACATGTGTGCATGTGCACGTCCACACCCACACGTGTGTGCACATACACGCATACACATGAAAGCGCACGTGCATACACATAGGCTACACACATGCATACACGCTCACATACAAAAACACGCACATACACGCATATATGTACACATACATATGCAGATACGTGTGTATACTCATACAAACCCACACATCACACACACACATGCACGTGCACTTCTGCACACACACAGACACGAACACACACACGCAGGCACACACACACACATGTGCGCGTGCACACACACACGCACGCACACACACACACGTGCACACACGCATGCGCGCACACACACACACTCATGAGTACGCATACACGCATATTATGCACACACACATGGGCTCGCGCACATACATGGGCCCGTGCCCACACATCCATACACACACGTGTACATTCACTACACACACACACACACACATACACAACACACACACACACTCACTCACTCACTCACACACACAATGATTTTTAAAAAGGCACAACCAGTACTGTAGATCTGAGCAGCGCTTGGGCTAATGCGTAGGTCAGACATCTGCTAAATTGTAGCCACAAAACCCTCTTCTTAAATTCTCCCATCTTAGTTATTAATTCAGTTATCCATCAGCTTAATAAGCATGTGCAGTGTGGTCCCAAAACTTAGCGGATGTGAAGCGTATATGGACTAGTCCGCACATAATGACGCCTCCTTGATGAAACTGAAACACACACACACACACACACACACACACACACACACACACACACACACACACACACACACACACACGTATGTTAGAAAAATATTGTCGTCATTAAATGAAGTATTTGAATATTTAATACACTTAAAACAGTTAGCGACAAGGGACTTGGATGGAATTGATGGTAAGATTCTAAAAATCGCTTCATTGACTATTGCTGACACACTCACTTACGTTTATAATTTGTGTATTCATAAAAGCCACTTTCCCTTAACATTTAAACAAGCGGAAGTTATACCTTTATATAAAAAGGTGATACCACCACCAATCTCTCAAACTATAGACCTATCTCAATGTTATCCCTTTTGTCCAAGCCACCTATATTCAAACACACCTATATTCTCATCTTAAATATTATGACCTGATTCATGAAAATCAATCAGGTTTTCGAGAAAATCATTCTTGTCACACTGCTCTTGTTCAACTTATTGTAAACCTTCCCTAACAAATTACTTTTATGTTTATTTTTGTATGCAGTACAAGAATGTAAAGGTTTGAAATTTTTTTCTTAAACTTGAGCGTGTTTGGAATGTATGTAAATGTAGGGACTCACTAACTACAGGGCAGTAAAGTTAGAAGATCGCGAGAGATCTAACGAAAGGACAACAAAAAACCCCAATTTCAAACTCTCTGTTTATTTGAAAATCTTCTTTAACTCTGTCTTTTCTTTTTTCTTTCACTAGTCAGAACATGGGTATCCGAACAATAAACACCCTTTCACTCAACAATTTCTTTGACACCTACCCTCGTTCCCGCACAACAATGAACCCCGAATCTTTCGGAAAAATTCACAAGAAAAATTCACTACTAACTCTTCTAAAAAAAACAAACTTTATACTACTGCTTTCTTCCAAACGATCGTTCAGAAATACTGTTATAAACACTTTTGAAAATTAAACTAAATGACAAAATACTTGTTTATGAAACCCACAACTAGATCAAAGTACTATTGGCCTGCACCAAACTCCAGAACAGCAGGGAGACAAGAAAAGTAACCCTGAAACCACACAATACAACACATGATTATGAAGAATAATCATACTGAAGACATTATGGAGAATCTGCACTACAGAATCTTCCTCAAGATTCCAGTGAGTCACTCTAGGCTCTAAGCAACACCTAATACTTTAGCCATCCTCCCTACTAAATTTAGATATATTGTCACGCTCCCTGTGATCCAAATTACCCGACTAGATAATTTCAGAAAGCTACACAATAATCCTACAGGCCTTTAGTAAAAAACCTATAATTGATCACATCATAGCCAGCCATCCACTACTGACTACAATGACCACACTACTAACCACGAATAATTTTATCACATACAGTATGGATAAAATAAACTCGTGCTAAAATCTCACAACTCTGTCTCGACTCCTTTTGGCTATTCTCACATCTTACTAATCACTCTTCCCCATCACTACTTTCCAATGACCACTTCTCCAACTCAAAATTCATAAATCATTTTTTTTTTTTTTTATACACAAACTTCAACTAACTTCAGAATCATTATACTCAAATACAACCAAAACTCCACTATACACCTTCCTCCACTCAATAAGACTGCAAAGTTATTTGAGTCCGAAAATAACCCACTAAGTAAACATAGCGGCCATCTTTAAAACAAATGCTGACATGCGCAGTGAATCAAAAGGCTGGGTAGCTCCCTTTTCAAATTTCAAAAAACAAATAACTCTCTCCACAATCACTATATTTTTTCCTACAATCCTCTTTCACTACACCATCCAAAACAAAAACATTTCCATCAAATTAATCCAATCTTTCACCCAAATAACAAGCAATTAACAAACCAAATATTTCACACATGCGCAATTTTAACCAATTTAATATTCTACACTAAAAACTTTAATACACCAATCTGAAAAAAAAACTAAGCCACAATATTATCCACCATAATCAACCAAACATTTGTGGACATAATTACAATCATTTGAAAACTAACCTTGTGGGGGATTACTAACAAAACAGGGATTTAAACCCGACACTTTCTTCCAAACGGCCATACCGCCATGTCGAAGACTGAAAAAGGCGCCAAAACCTCTTTATTTTCGCACAACACCTTTATCACATAACTTCCACTTCAATCAGATCTTCAATATTTTTTTTCTTCAAAACAATATTATTATTATTTGCTTATTGTATTGTTTACACTTTGTCCTGAATAAAATTTGACTTGCAAAAATGTTCTTTCAAAAATCGGAAATGAAATGAGGCAGGGAACAGTAAACGATAAACAGTAAACAAGTTGGGTATTTTTTGCTCCCATAAGAAAACCTAACACAGAGTAACTTTTATTCAAGACTGGCACAGCCTTTTAAACTTGAATAAAGTCAGACAAATACATAGACGAACAATCTAATAGTGGGGGAAAAAACAAGCGCAGGCCAACAACTGAACTATCTTCATAGTAATGACTTGGCAAAGATTTGGACTTAAGGAGGGGGGGGGGGGGGGGGGTAATTTGAAGATGGAGAAACTGGGAACATGAAATTAAGAAAATATGTTACAGACATGAAAACTCTTCACTAGCTGCATAAGGGAACCATCGCAATCTCTTTTGAAGGCAGATATATTTGTATTGCCTGCTCCGAGGCCTTTCGTCCGCTGGGTCGGACTCATCAGGGAGACACGGCTGGTTGTGTCTGCGCTCCTGGCGTCAAATAGAGACACACCACAGTCCATAATACTGTGGTGTTCTCACCACCAAGAGTGCAAAAAAGAATCCAATAGCACTCCCAAAGCAGCCAGCGAAGAGTAGTAAATGAAACCAAACGAAAGTGTGGGGAGGAAAAAAGTTGCTGAAAAACTAAAGACATTATGCAAACAGTATAAAATAAAGGGGACAATCTTTGAGCCTACGCTTGAGGATCCACCCAAAGATGCAAGGGAGATCAAAAGACAAACACACAGACGGACAGAAACAAATACAAATAACCTCAATTTAATCAAAACAAAAATCGGAAATGAAATGAGGCAGGGAACAGTAAACGATAAACAGTAAACAAGTTGGGTATTTTTTGCTCCCATAAGAAAACCTAACACAGAGTAACTTTTATTCAAGACTGGCACAGCCTTTTAAACTTGAATAAAGTCAGACAAATACATAGACGAACAATCTAATAGTGGGGGAAAAAACAAGCGCAGGCCAACAACTGAACTATCTTCATAGTAATGACTTGGCAAAGATTTGGACTTAAGGAGGGGGGGGGGGGGGGTAATTTGAAGATGGAGAAACTGGGAACATGAAATTAAGAAAATATGTTACAGATATGAAAACTCTTCACTAGCTGCATAAGGGAACCATCGCGATCTCTTTTGAAGGCAGATATATTTGTATTGCCTGCTCCGAGCCTTTCGTCCGCTGGGTCGGACTCATCAGGGAGACACGGCTGGTTGTGTCTGCGCTCTGGCGTCAAATAGAGACACCACAGTCCATAATACTGTGGTGTTCTCACACCAAGAGTGCAAAAAAGAATCCAATAGCACTCCCAAAGCAGCCAGCGAAGAGTAGTAAATGAAACCAAACGAAAGTGTGGGAGGAAAAAAGTTGCTGAAAAACTAAGACATATGCAAACAGTATAAATAAAGGGGACAATCTTGAGCCTACGCTTGAGGATCCACCCAAAGATGCAAGGGAGATCAAAAGACAACACACAGAGGACAGAAACAAATACAAATAACCTCAATTTAATCAAAACAAAAATCGGAATGAAATGAGGCAGGGAACAGTAAACGATAAACAGTAAACAAGTTGGGTATTTTTTGCTCCATAGAAACCTAACACAGAGTAACTTTTATCAGATGGCACAGCTTTTAACTTGAATAAAGTCAGACAAATAAAGACGAACAATCTAATAGTGGGGAAAAAACAGCGCAGGCAAAACTGAACTATCTTCATGTATGACTTGGCAAAGATTTGGACTTAAGGAGGGGGGGGGGGGGGGGGTAATTTGAAGTGGAGAAACTGGGAACATGAAATTAGAAAATATGTTACAGATATGAAACTCTTCACTAGCTGATAAGGGAACCATCGCAATCTCTTTTGAAGGCAGATATATTGTATTGCCTGCCCGAGGCCTTCGTCGCTGGGTCGGACTCATCAGGGGACACGGCTGGTGTGTCTGCGCTCCTGGCGTCAAATAGAGACACACACAGTCCATAATACTGTGGGTTCTCACCACCAAGAGTGCAAAAAGAATCCAATAGCATCCCAAAGCAGCCAGCGAAGAGTAGTAATGAACAAACGAAGTGTGGGGAGGAAAAAAGTTGCTGAAAACTAAAGACATTATGCAAACAGTATAAAATAAAGGGACAATCTTTGAGCCTACGCTTGAGGATCCACCAAAGATGCAAGGAGATCAAAGACAACACACAGAGGACAGAAACAATACAAATAACCTCAATTTAATCAAAACAAAAATCGGAAATGAAATGAGGCAGGGAACAGTAAACGATAAACAGTAAAAGTTGGGTATTTTTTGCTCCCATAAGAAACCTAAACAGAGTAACTTTTATTCAAGACTGGCACAGCCTTTTAACTTGAATAAAGTCAGACAAATACATAGACGAACATCTAATAGTGGGGAAAAACAAGCGCAGGCCAACAATGAACTATCTTCATAGTAATGACTTGGCAAAGATTTGGACTTAAGGAGGGGGGGGGGGGGGGTAATTTGAAGATGGAAAACTGGGAACATGAATAAGAAAATATGTTACAGATATGAAAACTTTCACTAGCTGATAAGGAACATCGCATCTCTTTTGAAGCAGATATATTTGTATTCCTGCTCCGAGGCCTTTGTCGCTGGGTCGGACTCATCAGGGAGACACGGCTGTTGTGTCTGCGCTCTGGCGTCAAATAGAGACACCACAGTCATATATGTGGTGTTCTCACCACCAAGAGTGCAAAAAGAATCCATAGCACTCCCAAAGCAGCCAGCGAAGAGTAGTAAATGAACAAACGAAAGTGTGGGGAGAAAAAAGTTGCTGAAATAAAGACATTATGCAAACAGTATAAAATAAAGGGGACAATCTTTGAGCCTACGCTGAGGATCCACCAAAGATGCAAGGGAGATCAAAAGACAAAACACAGACGGACAGAAACAATACAATAACCTCAATTTAATCAACAAAAATCGGAAATGAATGAGCAGGGAACAGTAAACGATAAACAGTAAACAAGTTGGGTATTTTTGCTCCATAAGAAACAAACAGATATTTTATTCAAGACTGGCAGCTTAACTTGATAAGTCAGCAATCATAGGAACAATTAAAGTGGGGGAAAAAAAGCGCGCAAAATAACTATCTCTGAATGTTGCAAGATTTGGACTTAAGGGGGGGGGGGGGGGTATTTGAGATGAAACTGGAACATGAAATTAAGAAATTTCGTATGAAACTTCACTAGTGCTAGGGACCACGCATCTCTTTTGAGGCAGTATATTTGTATCGTCGAGCCTTTCGCGCGGTCGGATCCAGGAGAACGTGGTGTGTCTGCGCTCTGGCGTCAAATAGGACACCCCGCAAATACGTGGTGTTTCACCACAAGAGTGCAAAAGATCCAAAGCACTCCAAGCAGCCAGCGAAGGAGTAATGAAACAACGAAGTGTGGAGAAAAGTTGCTGAAAAATAAAGAATATGCAAACATAAATAAGGACATCTTGAGCTACGCTGGATCACCCAAGTGCAAGGAGACAAGACAACACACAGCGGACAGAAAAATACAATACTCAATTTAATCAACAAATCGGAATGATGAGGAGGAACAGTAAAGATACAGTAAACAAGTTGTATTTTGCTCGAAGAAAATATGTTACAGATATGAAAACTCTTCACTAGCTGCATAAGGGAACCATCGCAATCTCTTTTGAAGGCAGATATATTTGTATTGCCTGCTCCGAGGCCTTTCGTCCGCTGGGTCGGACTCATCAGGGAGACACGGCTGGTTGTGTCTGCGCTCCTGGCGTCAAATAGAGACACACCACAGTCCATAATACTGTGGTGTTCTCACCACCAAGAGTGCAAAAAAGAATCCAATAGCACTCCCAAAGCAGCCAGCGAAGAGTAGTAAATGAAACCAAACGAAAGTGTGGGGAGGAAAAAAGTTGCTGAAAAAACTAAAGACATTATGCAAACAGTATAAAATAAAGGGGACAATCTTTGAGCCTACGCTTGAGGATCCACCCAAAGATGCAAGGGAGATCAAAAGACAAACACACAGACGGACAGAAACAAATACAAATAACCTCAATTTAATCAAAACAAAAATCGGAAATGAAATGAGGCAGGGAACAGTAAACGATAAACAGTAAACAAGTTGGGTATTTTTTGCTCCCATAAGAAAACCTAACACAGAGTAACTTTTATTCAAGACTGGCACAGCCTTTTAAACTTGAATAAAGTCAGACAAATACATAGACGAACAATCTAATAGTGGGGGAAAAAACAAGCGCAGGCCAACAACTGAACTATCTTCATAGTAATGACTTGGCAAAGATTTGGACTTAAGGAGGGGGGGGGGGGGGGTTAATTTGAAGATGGAGAAACTGGGAACATGAAATTAAGAAAATATGTTACAGATATGAAAACTCTTCACTAGCTGCATAAGGGAACCATCGCAATCTCTTTTGAAGGCAGATATATTTGTATTGCCTGCTCCGAGGCCTTTCGTCCGCTGGGTCGGACTCATCAGGGAGACACGGCTGGTTGTGTCTGCGCTCCTGGCGTCAAATAGAGACACACCACAGTCCATAATACTGTGGTGTTCTCACCACCAAGAGTGCAAAAAAGAATCCAATAGCACTCCCAAAGCAGCCAGCGAAGAGTAGTAAATGAAACCAAACGAAAGTGTGGGGAGGAAAAAAGTTGCTGAAAAACTAAAGACATTATGCAAACAGTATAAAATAAAGGGGACAATCTTTGAGCCTACGCTTGAGGATCCACCCAAAGATGCAAGGGAGATCAAAAGACAAACACACAGACGGACAGAAACAAATACAAATAACCTCAATTTAATCAAAACAAAAATCGGAAATGAAATGAGGCAGGGAACAGTAAACGATAAACAGTAAACAAGTTGGGTATTTTTTGCTCCCATAAGAAAACCTAACACAGAGTAACTTTTATTCAAGACTGGCACAGCCTTTTAAACTTGAATAAAGTCAGACAAATACATAGACGAACAATCTAATAGTGGGGGAAAAAACAAGCGCAGGCCAACAACTGAACTATCTTCATAGTAATGACTTGGCAAAGATTTGGACTTAAGGAGGGGGGGGGGGGGGGGGGGGGGGGTAATTTGAAGATGGAGAAACTGGGAACATGAAATTAAGAAAATATGTTACAGATATGAAAACTCTTCACTAGCTGCATAAGGGAACCATCGCAATCTCTTTTGAAGGCAGATAGTAGAAAGAAACTCGTGGAGAGCGTGGCAGCAGAGAGTCCTCAGAAGAGAAGCCCCCTTCAAGCAAGTGTTTCGGCCCTTATCTCCTGACACTCTAGGGGGGTTGGGCCACACCCGGTTCATGACTCCGGATGTCCCTCTGCTGCCCCTTTTTTTCCCATCTTGGGACGAGCCATGGCTGGGATTCGAACCCATGACCCTCTGGACATGCTCATTTTCCACTTAATGACTCGCGCTTTAACCACTGAGCCACAGGGACACCTGATATTTGTAGGGAAATTAAGCCTTATGAAGTTCACTTTTGTTCCTCCTTGACCAGATCCAGCTTGAACACCTCTCTGCCGCTTCTGCCATTGCTTTCAGGGCTCTGGTTTTTTCCTTCCCTGCAACTGAGAGCTGTTTCATGAGGCTGTATGCAGACGTTCCTACAAACCCCCTAGCTCCAATTTCTGCAGTGAGGACTTTGACCTGATAGCCTTCTCTCCTCAGGCTGTTTGCCAGATCAGCATACTTTTCAGTCTTGTAGATTTGAGCTGCCTCCATTCTGTTCTCATATGGCACCGTGAGCTCGATCATGATCAGCTGCTTGGTTGACTTAGAGTGGACTACTATGTCTGGTCTCATGCCACTCTTGCTGATGATCTCTGGGTGACTCTTCCATTCTGGGAGGTCTGCAGTGCACTCCCAGTCATCTGCCCCGTCCAGCAGACTCTGCCTGCATGTTTCGAGTGGCACTGTTGTTCTTGGCCATGATTTGCTGCCTCCTGCCGTGAAGAATGTTGCGGGTGCTTTTGGAGTCCTGATTTTCCCTTTTGTGGTGTTGGTACTAGCCCAGACTACTTGTACAATTTCTTTGAGCACTTGGTTGTGCCTCCATGTGTACCTTCCTTGAGCCAGGGCTACTTTACATGAGCTTAGGACATGCTCCACTGTTTGTTTTTCATGGCAGAGGGGGCATGCAGGATCGTCTGTTTTCCCCCACTTCACCAGGTTTGCATTTGAGGGCAGAAGGTCATATGCAGATCTGAGAATGAAGCTGATCCTGAGAGGGGCCATGTGCCAAATGTCATTCCAAGTGAGACTTCTTTGGAGTGCATTCTCCCACGTTGTCCATTGCCCTTGCTGGCTCTGCTGGACTGCTTTTTGGAGTCTTTTTTGGTCTTCTTCTTTTCTCATCTCCTGAATCATCATGTCTCTTTTGGCTTTTCCTTTGGCCTTTGACCACCATTCAGTTTTGGTCACCCCCAGTCCCTGTCTGTTGGTCTGTGTGTGTCCTGTTATTTCTCTGATCTTGAGACTTTCTTTTGCAGAATCCATCGCCTCTTGAACTTTCCATTTTCTGCCTGTCTTCAGCTGGGGCTTAATTGCTTCTATCACCTTGTCTCCTGAGTCCTCCAGCATGCTTTGAAGTCTGATCTTCCCTGCTTTGTATTCCTCCAGGATGGATTTCAGGGGTAGTTTCAGCTTTGCTTGGCGACAGTACAGCGCTATGTCAGTCAGACAGGGTGGGACACCAAGCCATTTCCTTGTGAACTTGTTGATTTTGGCTTCCATTGCCTCCACTATGCTGGTGCAGATGTCGTATATCATCAGAGGCCATAGCAGCTTTGGTATCAGCATGAACTGCAGACACCAGACCTTGTATTTGCCAGGGAGCCCACACTGGTCAATGGTCTCCAAGCCTTCCTCCGCCATCTGCTTGGTTTCTTTTGCTCTTTGTGTGTCTTTCAGCGTATCATCATACCATCTTCCAAGGCTCTTGACTGGTTCTTCTGTGACTGTTGGAATGGCCTGGTTGGCAACACTGAAGACCACAGATCCGGCCACTTTTCCTTTCCTCAGTGAGAGACTCCGTGATTTCTTTGGCTTGAACTTCATTCTGGATGAGGCAACTATGTCGTCCAGCCTCTCCAGCACATGACGTGTCTCGTCTTCTCTGGATGAAATCACTGTAGTGTCATCCATGAAGGCCTTGAGAGGAGGCATCTTGTATCCATCGCCAAGGTCTGTTTGTCTCGCGTTGTTTGTTGCTGCTTTCAAGATGAGTTCCATTGCCAGCACGAACAGTATTGGGGAAATTGCACAGCCCATTGCAATACCCACTTCCAAGTTGATCCAGTCTGTTGTGTACTCCTTGGTAGAGAACCGCATTGAGAAGCCATTGAAGTACTTCTTGAGCATGTCGCGGATGTTCTTTGGCACATGGTACATCTCAAGAGCCAACTGTATCATCTCATGGGGCACGGATCCATATGCGTTTGCCAGATCAAGCCACACTACGTCCAGGTCTCTCTTTTCTGTTTTTGCTTTTTGGATTGCGTCCCAGATCATTGTGGCGTGTTCTACACAGCCCGCCACGCCTGGGATGCCACCTTTCTGGACTGACACATCCAAGTACTTGTTTTCCATCAGGTACTTGGTCAGCCTTGCTGCCATGACAGAGAAGAAGATTTTCCCTTCGACGTTCAGTAGTGATATTGGCCTGAACTGGCTAATGTCACTTGAGTTTTGCTCTTTGGGGATGTACACACCATCTGCCGTCATCCACTGGCCGCTGATCTTCTGGTTTCTCCAAGCCGATCGCAGCAGCCTGTGGAGCCACTCCAGCACCTTGGGACATTTCTTGTAAAGCTGGTAAGGTATTCCGTTTGGCCCTGGTGATGATTTGGCTCTGGCTTTGTCGACCACCTTCTTGATTTCCGCCAACGTTGGAGGCTTGCCATTGAACTGTTCCTCAGGGTTGGTTGGCCACACCAGACCTTGAATGTCGAGTGGTGCTTTGCTCTGTGGGTCAGAGTATGTTTTCCTCAGATGCTGCTCAAGAACTCCTTTGTCCACACTTAGGGTCCCAGATTTTGGCTGCTCAAACAGTGTTCTGGCAAACTGGAAGGGGTCTCTGAAGAAGCGCTCTTGTGTCTTCTTCTTTTTGCTCTTCCTCTTCCTCGCAGATTCCGCTTTGCTGAGGGCACTGTGTTTTTCTTTCAGGTCTTTCCACAGTTTTTCCAAGCCTTGTTTTTCAGCTGGCAGTGCGGTCTTCATTTGCATCTTGAGGTTTTTCTTTTGGACCCTGATCTTGTCCATCTTTTCTTGGCGTCTGGATTTCTTTGGAGGTGTTTTCTCTTTGGGTAGTTTTGCTCCATAGGCGTCTCTACATGTGGCATACACAATGTCCCCATATGTGGCTAGTTTGTGTTCCAGGGTGCTTTTCCCTATCAGTGCATCGAGTCTTTGGACGATTTTTGCATCCAGTTTCTCCCAATCTTCAGTTTCGTTTGCTCGTGGCAGGTTGAGTTTCAGGCGCCTGGCATCGAGGGCCTGTGCAAATTCCTCATCCGAACCAACAGCGTGGATGTCCTTGGCACTGTGGTTTAAATCCTGGCCTTGGTCTTCCGACGTCTTATCTGCTGATGCAGTGCGCTGCTGCTCATTCAGATGAGTCTTCACACATCCCATCTTTGTTCTGTGGATCTTCATGCCACGGGTGGTAGCGAAACGCTTTCCACAGACACATGGATATTCCATTTGGTCCATGTTCATAGTCCGTTTGGGATTTGCAGTCATGATTGGTTGAGCACCGATGGATTCATCATTCTCTCCCCCTTTCGGTGAATCCTGGGAGCATCTTTTCCTTTTATTTTTAGTAGCCACATGTTTAAGGCAAAGTGGGGAGCCAGCCCACAGAGCCCTTGGTTCTGGTCTTTCCCAGTGTCCTCCGGTCTTTCCCGGACGTCCTCCGGCCTATTCCCGGAAGTCAATGGTTTACCCATGCATCAGTAGAAAGAAACTCGTGGAGAGCGTGGCAGCAGAGAGTCCTCAGAAGAGAAGCCCCCTTCAAGCAAGTGTTTCGGCCCTTATCTCCTGACACTCTAGGGGGGTTGGGCCACACCCGGTTCATGACTCCGGATGTCCCTCTGCTGCCCCTTTTTTTCCCATCTTGGGACGAGCCATGGCTGGGATTCGAACCCATGACCCTCTGGACATGCTCATTTTCCACTTAATGACTCGCGCTTTAACCACTGAGCCACAGGGACACCTGATATTTGTAGGGAAATTAAGCCTTATGAAGTTCACTTTTGTTCCTCCTTGACCAGATCCAGCTTGAACACCTCTCTGCCGCTTCTGCCATTGCTTTCAGGGCTCTGGTTTTTTCCTTCCCTGCAACTGAGAGCTGTTTCATGAGGCTGTATGCAGACGTTCCTACAAACCCCCTAGCTCCAATTTCTGCAGTGAGGACTTTGACCTGATAGCCTTCTCTCCTCAGGCTGTTTGCCAGATCAGCATACTTTTCAGTCTTGTAGATTTGAGCTGCCTCCATTCTGTTCTCATATGGCACCGTGAGCTCGATCATGATCAGCTGCTTGGTTGACTTAGAGTGGACTACTATGTCTGGTCTCATGCCACTCTTGCTGATGATCTCTGGGTGACTCTTCCATTCTGGGAGGTCTGCAGTGCACTCCCAGTCATCTGCCCCGTCCAGCAGACTCTGCCTGCATGTTTCGAGTGGCACTGTTGTTCTTGGCCATGATTTACTGCCTCCTGCCGTGAAGAATGTTGCGGGTGCTTTTGGAGTCCTGATTTTCCCTTTTGTGGTGTTGGTACTAGCCCAGACTACTTGTACAATTTCTTTGAGCACTTGGTTGTGCCTCCATGTGTACCTTCCTTGAGCCAGGGCTACTTTACATGAGCTTAGGACATGCTCCACTGTTTGTTTTTCATGGCAGAGGGGGCATGCAGGATCGTCTGTTTTCCCCCACTTCACCAGGTTTGCATTTGAGGGCAGAAGGTCATATGCAGATCTGAGAATGAAGCTGATCCTGAGAGGGGCCATGTGCCAAATGTCATTCCAAGTGAGACTTCTTTGGAGTGCATTCTCCCACGTTGTCCATTGCCCTTGCTGGCTCTGCTGGACTGCTTTTTGGAGTCTTTTTTGGTCTTCTTCTTTTCTCATCTCCTGAATCATCATGTCTCTTTTGGCTTTTCCTTTGGCCTTTGACCACCATTCAGTTTTGGTCACCCCCAGTCCCTGTCTGTTGGTCTGTGTGTGTCCTGTTATTTCTCTGATCTTGAGACTTTCTTTTGCAGAATCCATCGCCTCTTGAACTTTCCATTTTCTGCCTGTCTTCAGCTGGGGCTTAATTGCTTCTATCACCTTGTCTCCTGAGTCCTCCAGCATGCTTTGAAGTCTGATCTTCCCTGCTTTGTATTCCTCCAGGATGGATTTCAGGGGTAGTTTCAGCTTTGCTTGGCGACAGTACAGCGCTATGTCAGTCAGACAGGGTGGGACACCAAGCCATTTCCTTGTGAACTTGTTGATTTTGGCTTCCATTGCCTCCACTATGCTGGTGCAGATGTCGTATATATTTGTATTGCCTGCTCCGAGGCCTTTCGTCCGCTGGGTCGGACTCATCAGGGAGACACGGCTGGTTGTGTCTGCGCTCCTGGCGTCAAATAGAGACACACCACAGTCCATAATACTGTGGTGTTCTCACCACCAAGAGTGCAAAAAAGAATCCAATAGCACTCCCAAAGCAGCCAGCGAAGAGTAGTAAATGAAACCAAACGAAAGTGTGGGGAGGAAAAAAGTTGCTGAAAAACTAAAGACATTATGCAAACAGTATAAAATAAAGGGGACAATCTTTGAGCCTACGCTTGAGGATCCACCCAAAGATGCAAGGGAGATCAAAAGACAAACACACAGACGGACAGAAACAAATACAAATAACCTCAATTTAATCAAAACAAAAATCGGAAATGAAATGAGGCAGGGAACAGTAAACGATAAACAGTAAACAAGTTGGGTATTTTTTGCTCCCATAAGAAAACCTAACACAGAGTAACTTTTATTCAAGACTGGCACAGCCTTTTAAACTTGAATAAAGTCAGACAAATACATAGACGAACAATCTAATAGTGGGGGAAAAAACAAGCGCAGGCCAACAACTGAACTATCTTCATAGTAATGACTTGGCAAAGATTTGGACTTAAGGAGGGGGGGGGGGGGGGGGGTAATTTGAAGATGGAGAAACTGGGAACATGAAATTAAGAAAATATGTTACAGATATGAAAACTCTTCACTAGCTGCATAAGGGAACCATCGCAATCGCTTTTGAAGGCAGATATATTTGTATTGCCTGCTCCGAGGCCTTTCGTCCGCTGGGTCGGACTCATCAGGGAGACACGGCTGGTTGTGTCTGCGCTCCTGGCGTCAAATAGAGACACACCACAGTCCATAATACTGTGGTGTTCTCACCACCAAGAGTGCAAAAAAGAATCCAATAGCACTCCCAACATATCTGTAACATATTTTCTTAATTTCATGTTCCCAGTTTCTCCATCTTCAAATTACCCCCCCCCCCCCCCCCCTCCTTAAGTCCAAATCTTTGCCAAGTCATTACTATGAAGATAGTTCAGTTGTTGGCCTGCGCTTGTTTTTTCCCCCACTATTAGATTGTTCGTCTATGTATTTGTCTGACTTTATTCAAGTTTAAAAGGCTGTGCCAGTCTTGAATAAAAGTTACTCTGTGTTAGGTTTTCTTATGGGAGCAAAAAATACCCAACTTGTTTACTGTTCTTTCAAAATTTAAAAAGAAATCCGAAACTATGCCTCCAAAGATATTTTTATTTATTTATTTTTTTTTTTTTTTAATTTTCAAACTGAAATGTATCTGGAGGCCCAAAAACTAGTCATGCTCTTTTTCAGATTAAAAAAAAAAAAGTTGAAATTTTCTCCCTTAGACTACAAAATAAAAATGATATTATAAACTACACAAAATTATTTGGTTTGAATTTCTTTTTAACAAACAATTTGTGTGGTTTACATTCACCCCTCCTTGAAAAATGTTCTACTACATTGCATAAAATGTTCGAACATTTCAAACAAAATTCTCACCTCAAATGAAAAATCTTCTGAGTTCACCCAAATAAAATTTTAAATTTCCACAAAACAATGGGACAACACTCCTCCTTAAAGAATCCATTATCATCTCCCTTATATTTATAGGGAATGTGCAAGATCTGGTACTGGTAGACCTCTGTCAAACCCTGCAACTTTGATACCTGACCAACACCGGACAACCAGGCTGCACACCAAACGTGCAGTCTGTGTTGCAACCACGATTCCAACATACTTTATGAATCAGATTCAGCTTCTGAACTGGCTTCCGAGTCCTTGTCGACCTTCGAAGGTCCAATCTCTGACCTTCCTCAACACTAGTCTCATATTCCGATTCTGAACTACTGGACTCGTGATCTGACTGACACGGCTCACCAACCTCTTCCTGACCAGACAACTGACCTACTATGTTAACAGTTTCCTGAACAGGCTCCTCATTTTCCTCCTGACTTGTCAGAACTCCAGACTCATCTTCATCAGGAACATGCACAACAGAGTCAGCAACCATATCGACCACTTCCTGCTCCTCAGAAGCTGCCACAGCTGGTGCTACCTCACTATCACCACCAGACTGTTCAACTTCCACCTGCTCCACATTATCCCCTGTGATAGGGATGAATTCAGGAGCTTCTGGCCTCAATGCATTCTGTCCAATCTCCACATCAAACGAGTCCTCTACTTCATCTTCCCAAAAATCAGATTTTCCACCAGGAGGATTCGACTCTTTGAACTGAACTGTCCTTGACCTTCGTCTCTTTTCCCTCTCTACACGACCCACCTCACTGTCTAACACCCCCACTGGCAACAAGTAGTTCCGATGCAGTGTTCTCGTTTTTGCCTGTCCTGCCTCCTCTTTAACTGTATAAACAGGCAAATCTCCAGCCTTTGAGAGAACAACATGAACCTCCTTCTCCCAACGATCGGAGACTTTAGAGTCTAGCCTTGGCCCAAGTTTCCTGACCAACACCCTATCTCCAATGTCCAAGTCGGCTGCATGAGCCGAAGAACCGTACCGCACTTTGTTTTTGTCACTGCTCTTTCTCATGTTCTCCGACGCTTTTTTGTAGGCCTCTGAAAGCCTCTCTTTCAGACTCCTGACATACTGAATAGGCGATATCTTCTCTTTCTGCTCTAGGTCTATGCCAAAAGCTACATCAATGGGCAATCTTGGGTGCCTACCAAAAAACAAGTAGTACGGGCTAAAACCAGTACTCTGGTGTATGCAGCAATTGTACGCATGTACAATGGCTGGAAGGGTTTTTCGCCAATCAGCCTTTTTTTCATCTCCCAAACTCCTGATCATGCCTATCAGACTGCAGTTAAACCTTTCCACTGGATTTCCCGATGGATGGTAAGGAGTAGTCCTACATTTTCTTAATTTCAGCAAGATTGCAGACTTCTCTCAGCAACTTTGACTCGAAATCTCGACCCTGATCTGAAAGTATACGTTTAGGAAAACCATATATCATGAAGAAGTTGCACCATAGCGTTTTTGCCACCGTCTTTGCAGTTTGATCTTTCGTCAGAAATGCAGAAGCAAATTTTGTAAAATGATCCATCACCACTAAAATGTTCTGCTTTTGACCTTTCACCTCAATTGTCAAGTAGTCAATTGACAACAGTTCCAGAGGAAAAGTAGTAACAATCGATTTCATAGGAGCCTTCTGACATTTTGCCCCCTTTCGAATGCACCTACTACACTTTTTGATCCTTTTCTCCAAGTCCCTAGCCATATAAGGCCAGAAAAAACGCATTCGAAGGTGAATTACAGCATCATCAAAATGGGTGTGAAACAAATCATCATGAACCCCTGCCAGAGCATGCTTCCTGTGTGAAAATGGAACGACCAATTGCCAACGAACAGAATCTTCTTCCACTTTTCGATACAAAACTCCCTCTTTCATCTCCAGACGTTTTTGTTCCCTTGCAAACACCTTCAGATCCTGATTCTCTAACTGTGAAGCCACCAGCTCTTGCTTCTGTTCCAAACTCTGAATCACTATCCTCAAATTTTTGTCGGCTAGTTGTAACCTTCTCCACTCACTCTGTGAAATAGAATACAACTCTGGCATCTTGGGCTTTAAAATATCATCGGGTATGAGTGAAGGATCCTTTGCTATCTGTTCCACTGCAGGCACATACTCATCATCATCCTTCATGATACTCGGAACAGGATCATCTTGACTGACTGACTGATGACAAACTTGAGCTTTCCTAACCACCCCTCTATGAGCCTGCAATACTGCCTTGACCGTATCCTGTGATACCGATTCCAAATCGGCATCAAAAGCCTTAGCCCTCTCTACTAAAAATGCTATCTGTTCCATAGTCTTCTTGTAATTCTCATCCTCCTCAGGAGGTTCATGAGGTCGCCTAGACAAGGCATCACCATCTGTGTGTGTGGAACCCTTCTTGTACCTCAATTCAAAATCAAAAAGCGACAAAGAAGTCAACCAACGATGACAAGTGGCATCCAGTTTCGCCGTTTTCAAAACATAACAGAGGGGGT
This sequence comes from Conus canariensis, assembly GCA_033310375.1. Lineage (NCBI taxonomy): Eukaryota > Metazoa > Mollusca > Gastropoda > Neogastropoda > Conidae > Conus > Conus canariensis. The sequence continues at coordinate 611,757 of CM065736.1, read as the reverse complement.
TATTGTCAGTTGCAACTGTCACCTTGGTACCCATCAGATAATCCCGAAACTTTTCAGACATAGCCCACTTCAAGGCCAAGAACTCTCTCTTATGCGCAGGGTAATTTTGCTCCGACTTGTTCAAACCCCTACTCGCATAGGAAATAACTTTCATCTTTCCCTCAGAATCAGCTTGATACAACACAGCTCCAAGTGCTAGACCACTAGCATCCACATGCAGAAAGAACGGTTTGGTCCTGTCTGCTATGCCTAACACCAAATCACTGGTCAGTACCCTTTTCAACGCTTCAAAAGACTTGTCCTGTATATCACCCCACAAGTGTGAAATATCAGAGGATAGACTCAAAGTTCCACTCTTCTTCTTGCCTGCTCTACATTTCGCAGGAACATATCCTACAGTGAGATCATTCAAAGGTTTTACCATGGCTGAAAACTGTGGTACATACTTTCTGTAGAAGCTGCAAAACCCTACAAAAGATTTCAACTCTTTCACAGTCTTTGGCTTCGGCCAGTTTGTGACAGTGTCAATTTTATCTGGATCAGGGCGGATTGAATTTTCAGATATCACATGGCCCAAATGTTTCACTTCTGAAGCTCCAAACACACACTTTGCAGGATCGAGCTTCAAGTTGAATCTATGGAGTCTTTCTAGTACTCTCACAGTTTTTGTTTCCAACTCATCCAACGTTTTTGCATGTACAAGTATGTCATCAATGAAAATGATCAGATCAACAAGATTCATGTCTCTGAATACAGTTTCAATAATTCGGCCAAAAACCAGCAGGGGCATTAACTAGGCCTTGTGCTAATCTGTCCCACTCGTACAAACCAAAAGGGGTAATGAAGGCAGAAACTTTACGGGCCCTATCGGTCATGGGTACCTGATAATATGCTTTACACAAGTCAAGGCTTGTGTACACACATGAACCACTCAGTGTCATGAAAAGATCATCTATCTTAGGTACAGAGTAACTGTCCCTGATAGTACGTGCATTTATGATTCTGTAGTCGCAACACATGCGCAAGTCGCCATTCTTTTTTCTAACAACACAATAGGTGAAGCGTAAGGGGAGTTCGAGGGTCGAATGATTTTCGCGTCTAACAGACCTTGAATATGACGCCTACAATCTTCAAAATCCTGAGGTGAAATAGGCCTCGCTCTCTGTCGAACAGGAGGTCCCGGCTCTAGTTCAATGTCAAACTCATGACCCGTATCTGCACGACCTATGTCAAACTCAGAATGAATAAAGACATCTGAGAACGTGTGAAGTCTTTTCCCAAATTTCTCTTTCCATTCCCTTGAAACATTTTCCCCAAATCTGAATGAAATCTCAGTTTTTTCTTGATCTACACATGTCTGTTTCTCAACTGTCGCTGAACAAACATTCACACCACCTGACACATCAGTGTCAATATTGTCTGCATCCAATGCGGCAAAAACTTTGTTCACATCATACTCAGCACTAAAAGCAAAAATGTCTGCTACTACTTGACGTTTTAACACCACCACATCATGGTCAGTATCATTGCATACAATCACCTTAAGTCTTGGCAAACAACTAGCTGACACTTTGCATGCAACTACTTTGAGTCCTTGCTCTAGAGTTTTTTCTGTTGGTTCTTGAACCAAAACCGAGTCCCGAGTACACGGAACAGTCACTCGCGAGATACAACTAACCTCCACTGTTTCACCCGCAGGCACTATCACATCTTTGTCCAACATTTTTGCTGATCCTAACCTTCCACTCTGATTGTTTAACATGTCTGCGTACACAAAAGCCACTTCAGTCTTCAACGGTAAAATGGAGGCAAAATTGCGACCTGCCACATGTTCACACTCTTTTGCAAATAATCTCAGTGTGTTAGTTCCCAGTATGACTGGCACCTGTGACGAGTATTCTGTATCTGGGCAAACAAGCAGCAATGTGTCCACTGAATCACCCACTCCAACCACTCCAGGTGGTAAAGAGACAAACGCCTGAATGTAACCCAAATAAGGAACCTCATGTCCACCCGCACCAGTCACCCTCAAATCTTCACTTAAGGTACGAATCTCAGACTTCAAATGTTTTCGATAGAAAGATTCTGAAACAATCGACACTCGACTGCCACTGTGATCAGACACCATGTTGAAACATCATCAATCACAAGAGAGGACTCCGTACTCGGCCCCACCAACACCTGAAAATTTGTTCCTGAAACTGAGTGGATCTCTGCTTGGATTACATCGTGATCAACGACCACAGCCCTTCTCAAATTATTATGTATCACACAACGCACTGTGGACTTCCATTCTGATGCAGACTTCAACACTTCCGCACATATCACACAAAGGCCTGCTGGTAACTGCTGCTCAGTGCGAGGTAGGATCTTCACAGACTCTGCACATTCCACCTCTCCCCTCACTTCAATTGTCCCACCAGGCTGAAGAAGTACTCGTAGTGGACTTGCCAGATGCACTGTATTAGCAAAGGACTGCACCTGATTCTCCAACACCTCGACTGCCGCTTGCAGACGTCGGGCACTCTCCATCACAGTCAGCAGTTGCCCATCACCGCTGACTGACTGAAGTTTAAAGACTCTGGTAGTGGACGTCGACACGCGCGAGCGATATGGCCAACACCACCACATCTGTAACAGGCGTTGTCCTGGCGCGGTTTTTGACAGTTTCGCGCAAAATGTCCTTCCTCCCCACATCGATAACATCTCTTGTTCCGGGGACGATAGTTGATAGATGAACGGCCACCCCCTTCTTCTGCAACTGGTGATGCAGTGCCGCCCACCCTGAGCTTGGACGCCACCAGGCTTGCCAGTTTTTCGTAGTCTATTTCTCCCAAAGTGGTGGCTGTTGCTTGCACCGATGCTTTCTGTTTTTCAGCCCCAGAAGAGCTGAAATCTTCTAGTTCTCGAACCTTCCGCAGAACTTTGTCCGTTGGTGGGCTCACCTTCCCCTGCAGTCCAAATTGATTCCGTAGCTCCATAGTTAGTAGTGGACGCGAAGGAGTCATTTTTGTCATGAACGAATGGTAGAGTTTTCTGTTCATGCCCTCGGGATGATATGTTTGTGCTTCATTCACTCTGACTAGGGCACTCCACAAGCGAGAGAAAAAGTCTGATGGTTTCTCCCCTCTTCCGATCGTCATCTGCTGAAACTGATCCAGCAAGTCTTCTGCAGACATAACTGTCCCATACAATTCAGCAAGATTCGTAAGAATCTCACTAGTAGTTTTCCTGTCCTTCGTCTGCTCTGCTGCCAGCCCTCGTAGACTTCCACGCACTCGTGCAAATGACTCCCCCTCCCCAGGGGACTCTCGAAGGTAAGCTTCCACCATCTCCTTCCAGTCTGCAAAAGAGAGTTCACTGCCCCCCCGACGGCTTCATCCCGGTGAAAATCCCAAGCTTTGGTACTTGAGATGGCATCTTCACATGGACAGTCACTGGCTGAGCTACACCCCCCAATGCCTGCTCCTCCATCCTCTGCTGCATATCAGAGAGCGTCTGTTTCAGCTCCCTCTCCATCCCCTCCAGCTCCGTCACTCGGTTACGTAGCCCTTCCAGGGTTTCCGCTGTCTCCTCCCCCTGGTTAGCCATGTCACCACCACAGGCCAACAGCCTCCACTCCAGCTGGGTTTCCTACACTACAATACTACACTTATAACCTAATGTTGAAATTTTAATTTCAACTTACGTCCTAACACCTAACTTTACTGGCCCCACATTGGGCGCCATTTTGTAAACCTTCCCTAACAAATTACTTTTATGTTTATTTTTGTATGCAGTACAAGAATGTAAAGGTTTGAAATTTTTTTCTTAAACTTGAGCGTGTTTGGAATGTATGTAAATGTAAATGTAGGGACTCACTAACTACAGGGCAGTAAAGTTAGAAGATCGCGAGAGATCCAACGAAAGGACAACAAAAATCCCAAATTTCAAACTCTGTTTATTTGAAAATCTTCTTTAACTCTGTCTTTTCTTTCTTCTTTCACTAGTCAGAATATGGGTATCCGAACAATAAACACCCTTTCACTCAACAATTTCTTTGACCCAGGTGTATGAAACACCTACCCTCGTTCCTGCACAACAATGAACCCCGAATCTTTCGGAAAAATTCACAAGAAAAATTCACTACTAACTCTTCTAAAAAAACAAACTTTATACTACTGCTTTCTTCCAAACGATCGTTCAGAAATACTGTTATAAACACTTTTGAAAATTAAACTAAATGACAAAATACTTGTTTATGAAACCCACAACTAGATCAAAGAACTATTGGCCTGCACCAAACTCCAGAACAGCAGGGAGACAAGAAAAGTAACCCTGAAACCACACAATACAACACATGATTATGAAGAATAATCATACTGAAGACATTATGGAGAATCTGCACCACAGAATCTTCCTCAAGATTCCAATGAGTCACTCTAGGCTCTAAGCAACACCTAATACTTTAGCCATCCTCCCTACTAAATTTAGATATATTGTCACGCTCCCTGTGATCCAAATTACCCGACTAGATAATTTCAGAAAGCTACACAATAATCCTACAGGCCTTTAGTAAAAAACCTATAATTGACCACATCATAGCCAGCCATCCACTACTGACTACAATGACCACACTACTAACCACGAATAATTTTATCACATACGGTATGGATAAAATAAACTCGTGCTAAAATCTCACAACTCTGTCCCCGCTCCTTTTGGCTATTCTCACATCTTACTAATCACTCTTCTCCATCACTACTTTCCAATGACCACTTCTCCAACTCAAAATTCATAAATCATTTTTTTTTATACACAAACTTCAACTAACGTCAGAATCATTATACTCAAATACAACCAAAACTCCACTATACACCTTCCTCCACTCAATAAGACTGCAAAGTTATTTGAGTCCGAAAATAACCCACTAAGTAAACATAGCGGCCATCTTTAAAACAAATGCTGACATGCGCAGTGAATCAAAAGGCTGGGTAGCTCCCTTTTCAAATTTCAAAAAACAAATAACTCTCTCCACAATCACTATATTTTTTCCTACAATCCTCTTTCACTACACCATCCAAAACAAAAACATTTCCATCAAATTAATCCAAGTATTGAACTACAAGAGGATCTTGGAAAAGCTGTGGAATGGTAAAAAAAAAGTGGCAAATGAGTTTTAATACACAAAAATGTAAGATATTACATATGGGAAGTAAAAACCCAAAAGTGATATATAATATGAGAGATAATAAAGGAGACTTGGTTGATGTGACAGAGACTGATGCTGAAAAGGACATCGGTGTGACATTCAATTCGGACTTAAAGTTTGATACCCATATACAAAACATTGCCCAAAAAGCAAACATGATGATTGGACTAATAAGAAGATCTTTTTCATACATGGATGAGGATATGTTTAGAACATTATATGCAACATTGGTCAGACCAATACTGGAATATGCACAAATAATCTGGGCACCATGGTTAAAGAAACATATAACAACCCTAGAGGCAGTACAGAGAAGAGCGACAAGACTAGTGTCATACATAAAGGACTTAACATATGAAGACAGACTGAGACATTTGAATTTGTTTTCACTAAGCTACCGAAGAAGAAGAGGGGACCTGATTCAGATGTACAGACTTATCAAGGGAAAGGACAACATTGACATTAACGAATTAGTGACCTTTAATAAAGGTAACAGAACACGTGGACACACCTTTAAGTTAAAAAAATTAAATGGAATAAAAGATTGTAGAAAGTATCATTTCTCTAGAAGAGTCTTTCAAGACTGGAATAGGCTTAGTGATGATATAGTCCTGAGTACCAGCTTGGATGATTTCAAAGGCAAAATAGACAAATTTTTTTCAAGCACACATTGGTGCACAAAATAGACCACATTTGCCAACGACTGGAAGCAAGTGAGGGAGCCCATAATAAGCCGCGAGGCTTAGGGCCCATACCTGATACCTGATACCTGAATCTTTCACCCAAATAACAAGCAATTAACAAACCAAATATTTCACACATGCGCACTTTTAACCAATTTAACATTCTACACTAAAAACTTCAATACACCAATCTAAAAAAAAAAAAAACTAAGCCACAATATTATCCACCATAATCAACTAAACATTTGTGGACATAATTACAATCATTTGAAAACTAACCTTGTGGGGGATTACTAACAAAACGGATTTAAACCCGACACTTTCTTCCAAACGGCCATACCGCCATGTCGAAGACTGAAAAAGGCGCCAAAACCTCTTTATTTTCTCACAACACCTTTATCACATAACTTCCACTTCAATCAGATCTTCAATATTTTTTTTTCTTCAAAACAATATTTTTATTATTTGCTTATTGTATTGTTTACACTTTGTCCTGAATAAAATTTGACTTGCAAAAATGTTCTTTCAAAATTTAAAAAGAAATCCGAAACTATGCCTCCAAAGATATTTTTATTTATTTATTTATTATTTTTTTTAATTTTCAAACTGAAATGTATCTGGAGGCCCAAAAACTAGTCTTGCTCTTTTTTAGATTAAAAAAAAAATAGTTGACATTTTCTCCCTTAGACTACAAAATAAAAATGATATAAACTACACAAAATTATTTGGTTTTAATTTCTTTTTAACAAACAATTTGTGTGGTTTACATTATCAATAGATGTCTTACGATTATTAACAATAATGACCTTACTGGAATTCTTTTGTAGATTTTGAAAAAAAAACGTTTGACGTTATAAACCCCTCCCTTCTAATAAAAAGGTTT
>CM065736.1:550000-600000 GCA_033310375.1 Conus canariensis | reverse complement strand
CTTAGTTCTTCATCGTAACTGCATTCCTGTGGTTCCGGCAGGTCCCCATCCTCCTCTACAGTAAAGACGCTATGAAAGAATGCATTCAAAATCGCAGCTTTCTCTTGATCCGACTTTGATTTGCTGCCATCCTCTTTTTTCAGGTCTGCTACACCACTCCTTGTCTTGGTTTTGCTGCTTACGTATGACCTAAAGGGCTGGTTCACTCAAAAACGAGCAGGTCACCAGCGCGCATGTTAAAAAATAAAGTAAAGTCTGACTCAGCCTGTTGGCCCCTGGAGCAAGATTTGGCAACAAGGGGTCGCACACGATATTCAAAAAGTTAAAATCAATGGCCAGGTCCAGGCCTAGGTAACCATAAAATATCTGGGGAAGTTAAAATAGAAAAATCAGTCAATATGCAGATCTCAAGACTGTCGTATCAATTTGATTTTTAAATGAGACCGCATTTGTGGCAATCTTGATGGCACCCGGCAGTGAGTTCCACAGCCGTACAGAACTAGGATAAAATGAATGTAAATGGCTGTCAATATTTGATGCAGGTATGGCATAAGATTGACCGCCACTCCTGGTGCTACTTTTATTCAATACTAGTTGTTCCATTGGGATATCAATTTGTTTAGCTCTGCCTTTGAAGAAGATATTAAGTTTGATAAAAGCTCTTCTCTCTTCTAAGGGTTTCCATTCTAATTTCCTCATGTTCTTCCTAGTATTCCCTTTCTCTCTGATATGGTTCCCTGTTATGAACCGTGCTGCTCTCTTCTGAATCTTTTCGAGGTTATCAATGTCCTTTAGATTGTAAGGATCCCAGACTGAGCAACATATTCCAGTACTGGTCTAACCAGTGTTTTGCAGCAGTCGTCCTTAACCTTTTTGGGGCAGTTGTTAGTGTGTGTGTGTTCATGTGTGTGTGTGTGTGTGTGTGTGTGTGTGTGTGTGTGTGTGTGAGTTAATGTTTGTCTACTAAGCATATACAAATTATGTGAGGTGAATTCAATACACAGTTCCAATTGCCTGGGTTATGACCAAACATTTCCCTGAGTGATAGACATGTCATAAAGCATTCATAGAATGACACATAACACAGCAAACTTGCGTCTGTTGAATTTATCCTTCACCTATATCAAATGTGCACCTGCTTAGTTACCCTACACCTACAGCAAATGTGCACCTGCCAAATTCCTCCTACTGCTGTAGCAAAAGTGCACCCTCCAAACACGTTAAACATGCATTGGCTGAATTTATTCAGCACACAGCAAATGTGCAGTAGTGAGCCATCTGTCGTCATCACCACACATTGCCCTGGATGATGAGCAGTAACGTGAGCCTTAGTTTAGTTTTAACAAATGCATAAATTGTATGAAAGATATGAAATGTATGACATTCAGCACTGGGGGTGTGTGTTGTGTGTGTGTGTGTGTGTGTGTGTGTGCGTGTGTGTGTGTGTGTGTGTGTGTGTGTGCGCGCGGTGTGTGTGTGTGTGTGTGTGTGTGTGTGTGTGTGTGTGTGTGTGTGTGTGTGTGTGTGCACTTGTATCCAAGATAAGAAATGATCTTTGTGTGGGTGTGGGTGTGCACATGTTGGTGTGTGTGTAACGGATAATTTATGTGATTTATTTTGGTCTGAGTGTGCATGAGAAAAATGTGTGACATATGCATATATGTGTGACTGTACACAAACGTTTGTGTCTGGCCGTGGATGTTTAATATATGTAGTATGAAATAAGCATGTCATGAGTGTGTCTGCCTTTGATTGGACAGAGTGTGTAGTATGACAGAGTATGTTTGCCTTTGATTATACAGAGTGTGTCTGCCTTTGATTGGACAGAGTATGTCTGCCATTGATTATACAGAGTGTGTCTGACTTTGATTATACAGAGTGTGTCTGCCTTTGATTGGGCAGAGTGTGTCTGACTTTGATTGGACAGAGTGTGTCTGCCTTTGATTGGGCAGAATGTGTCTGACTTTGATTATACAGAGTGTGTCTGCCTTTGATTGGACAGAGTATGTCTGCCTTTGATTGGACAGAGTATGTCTGCCTTTGATTATACAGAGTGTGTCTGACTTTGATTTACAGAGTGTGTCTGCCTTTGATTATACAGAGTGTGTCTGACTTTGATTGGACAGATTATGTCTGCCTTTGATTATACAGAGTGTGTCTGACTTTGATTGGTCAGAGTATGTCTGCCTTTGATTATACAGAGTGTGTCTGACTTTGATAAAACAGAGTGTGTAGTATGACAGAGTATGTCTGCCTTTGATTGGACAGTGTGCCTGCCTTTGATTGGGCAGAATGTGTCTGCCTTTGATTGGGCAGAATGTGTCTGCCTTTGATTATACAGAGTGTGTCTGACTTTGATTATACAGAGTATGTTTGCCTTTGATTATGCAGAGTGTGTCTCCCTTTGATTGGGTAGAATGTATCTGTCTTGGATTGGACAGAGTATGTCTGCGGCGGGTGACCTCCAGCACCATGTCGGGTCAGACGGGGATCGGGGAAGGGGTCGGTGAGAACGGCGAGGTTGAAATGAAAGGCATAAACGAGGTGGCCAAACAAGACAAAGAGGAGCGGGTGATCTGCTGGCAGGAGAAGGTGTTCAGCCAGGTGAGACAGGCAGCGTCTGGGCCACCCAGCATCTGGTCCACTGCACAGGCATTCCATGCTACAGTGGCACAGCTTTTGGTTCTTGGTGTATTGATGTAATGTCCACTCACTGTCAAACACGTTTTCACAGAATGTTGCGATTTACATATAATTTGACATGAATACTTTGCTGCGGATTCCATGAAGATCTTGTTCAGGGATGTTCCTCCAGATGGAATTGTTTGACTTTCTAAGAGAGATGAACGCTTTTTTTTGTTTTAAGTTTTTGCAGAATTATTTATCACACATGCACCCACTCCACACACACACGCGTGCACACACACACACACACACACACACACACACACACACACACACACACACACACGCACGCGCACTCCACACACAGAGTGTGATGAAGACACGAACATTAATAAGGGGTAAAGGAGAACCTGCTTCTCTCTGTTTCTATGTTCATTGAGATGGGTTAGGGAGGTGGAAAGGCAGGGGGTGTGAATGCTGGTAATCCCTTCCTTTCTGACGTTATCTCTAGGACTTTGTCTCTTTGTTTTGCCCTATTTCTGGTGGTATCTTTGGGACTTTGTCTCATTGTTTTGCCCTGTTTCTGGTGGTATCTCTAGGACTTTGTCTCTTTGTTTTTTGTTTCTGGTGGTATCTCAGGGACTTTGTCTCTTTGTTTTGCCCTGCCTAGCGAGAAGTGGAGCTGTACAGTAAAGAGGAAAACTGCAGCAACATTGTGGAGCAGAAGTACAATGAAGAGGTGACAGCCCTTATGTAAGTATCCTGGACTGTCGGTTGTTTCACATTGACAACCGTCATGTCATGTTATGTCAGTGTTCTCAGTAGGAAATTGTCTTTTTTCAGTGATGGCCATCATGAAGTATCCTCAATTGAAAGGTATCTGTTGTCATCCATTATCACTGACAACCGTCATGTCATGTCTGTGTTCTCAGTAGGAAGTTGTCTTTTGTCAATGATGGCCCTCATGTAGTATCCTCAATTGAAAGGTATCTGCTGTCATCCATTACCATTGACAACTGTTATGTCAGTATCTACATAGAAAGTTGTCTTTTGTCATTGACAGCCATTGTGTCAGTATCTTCAATAAACAGAACAGTATCTTCAATAAACATTGGCAGCTGTCATGTCAGTATCCTGAACAGAAAGTTATCTTTTGTCATTGGCAGCCGTCATGTCAGTATCCTGAACAGAAAGTGATCTGTCACTGACAGCCATCATGTAACTATCCTGAACAGAAAGTGATCTTCTGTCGTTGGCAGCTGTCATGTCAGTATCCTGAACAGAAAGTGATCTTTTGTCGTTGGCAGCTGTCATGTCAGTATCCTGAACAGAAAGTGATCGTCTGTCATTGACAGCCATCATGTCAGTATCCTGAACAGAAAGTGATCTGTCATTGACAGCCATCATGTCAGTATCCTGAACAGAAAGTGATCTGTCATTGATAGCCATCATGTAAGTATCATGAACAGAAAGTGATCGTCTGTCATTGACAGCCATCATGTAAGTATCCTGAACAGAAAGTGATCTGTCACTGACAGCCATCATTTAAGTATCCTGAACAGAAAGTGATCTGTCACTGATAGCCATCATGTCAGTATCCTGAACAGAAAGTGATCTGTCACTGACAGCCATCATGTCAGTATCCTGAACAGAAAGTGATCTGTCACTGATAGCCATCATTTAAGTATCCTGAACAGAAAGTGATCTTCTGTCACTGACAGCCGTCATGTTAGTATCCTGAACAGAAAGTGATCTGTCACTGACAGCCATCATGTAAGTATCCTGAACAGAAAGTGATCTGTCACTGATAGCCATCATGTAAGTATCCTGAACAGAAAGTGATCTGTCATTGATAGCCGTCATGTAAGTATCCTGAACAGAAAGTGATCTGTCATTGATAGCCGTCATGTTAGTATCCTGAACAGAAAGTGATCTGTCATTGATAACCATCATGTAAGTATCCTGAACAGAAAGTGATCTTCTGTCATTGACAGCCATCATGTAAGTATCCTGAACAGAAAGTGATCTGTCACTGACAGCCATCATGTCAGTATCCTGAACAGAAAGTGATCTGTCACTGATAGCCATCATGTAAGTATCCTGAACAGAAAGTGATCTTCTGTCACTGACAGACATCATGTAATTATCCTGAACAGAAAGTGATCTGTCACTGACAGCCATCATGTCAGTATCCTGAACAGAAAGTGATCTTCTGTCATTGACAGCCATTGTGTCAGTAGAAAATCAACTTTTATCTTTGTAGCTATCTTGTAAACACCATCAACAGAAAAGTATCTTTGACAGTAGCAGCCATTATAACAGTATCCGTAATAGAAAATTATCTCTTGTGGTTGACAGCTATCAATTCAGTATCTTGTATCTTGAATATAGAGTCATCTTTTGTCATTGATAGTTATCATGTTGGTGTCCACAATAGAAACTTCTCATATGTGACTGACATAATTTTGTCGGTATTCTCAATAGAAAGTCATCTTTTGTCATTGACATTATTGTATCAGTTTCCTCGATCGAGACTTCTTGTTGTTGTTGTACCCTGGATAAAAGACTCCAGGGATCATCCGAATAGCCGAAGCACTTGAACACTATGGTACAAATGCATCAGCTGAGGATGAGAACATTACGTGTGTGACCGTTTTTGATTACCCTGCCACGTGGGCAGCCACACTTTGACTTCGGGGGATTTTGGAGACTGATAATGTTATGCTAGGAGCTTGTCACAACTGAAGACAATCCCTGCATAACTATGCAGAGCATAACAACATTTTGATGTAGCCTTGGTGTTCTAGCCTATGTCAGTTGGCCTGACACAGCCTTAAGCCAAGGCGGATATCGAGACTTTATTATGTAAGTTTAATCAAAAGTTATTTTTTGTCATTGACATTACTTTGTCAGTATATAGAAAGTTCTCTTTTGTCACTGACAGCCTTACTGTCTTTATCAGTAATGATTAACTTGAATTTGTATTCTCTGGTCAGGCACAATATTTTCCTTTTTCATCAGAAAAGATTAAGACAGAGAGAGAGAAAAAAACAAATACATGTTTGACTGTCTGAAAATGAGTTAGCAGATGATATCAAGCTGCTTGCTTCATACTTGAAATTGTTCCCCATGAATTATTTCCCTTTATGAGGATGTCACATTTGTTCCGTCCATTTTCTGGGAGTTCAGGGAAGATGGGGAAAGGTCACTGGACTTCGTGTGATTGTTGGCTGCCAAAGACTACAGAGACTGCCTGGTTTCTTCAACAGATAGTTCAAAGCACTGAGCAAACTGCACAGGATGTACAAGGATTTCTGACATTGCAGACATGGATGATTGTGTTTTGTCAGACATGTTCATAGCATAGAGTCTTGAAATTAACTAGCAAAGACTTAACTTCAGCAAAAGCCATTGAATTTTTCGTTTTCTGAAAAATCCAATGGGCAAGCTGTATCTATGCTGACTATGAGCCTGCCGCGTGACTGTCAGCTATACTTCAGAGTGAATGACGGTCCCATTAATGGTGTATTTGTCTAAGTGTCAACCGATAGTTTACATCTTATCCCATGTACTTGAAAATCAGTATTTTGGGCCTACATTGTTCACGCTTTTGGAAAATCAGATAAATCTAATAGGAATGTTAGGAAACCATCAGATGGAAACTTGTGACAATATTTTGAGCTTGTTTCAAGCTTGCCAGTGGATGCTTGGCACTGAATCCACCTACACCCATTCTGGCCTCTGAAGAAACACCACTGCTGGGTCATACAGCCGTTGTTGATTGTTGAGTTTGGCGTGCACATGCACAGTGTCTGGCTTTGAATGGTTTTGTGCAGGGTACACTGTGTGTTCCATGACAGTATGTGTAGGATACACTGTGTGTTCCATGACAGTACGAGCAGGGTACACTGTGTGTTCCATGACAGTATGTGCAGGGTACACTGTGTGTTCCATGACAGTATGTGTAGGATACACTGTGTGTTCCATGACAGTACGTGCAGGGTACACTGTGTGTTCCATGACAGTACATGCAGGGTACACTGTGTGTTCCATGACAGTATGTGTAGGGTACACTGTGTGTTCCATGACAGTATGTGTAGGTACACAGTGTGTTCCATGACAGTATGTGTAGGGTACACTGTGTGTTCCATGACAGTATGTGTAGGATACACTGTGTGTTCCTTGACAGTATGTGTAGGGTACACTGTGTGTTCCATGACAGTATGTGTAGGGTACACTGTGTGTTCCATGACAGTACGTGCAGGGTACACTGTGTGTTCCATGACAGTATGTGTAGGGTACACTGTGTGTTCCATGACAGTACATGCAGGGTACACTGCGTGTTCCATGACAGTAGGTGGTTGATGAGATTTAGTGGAGGAATAAAAGGAAATACATGGATGGCTGAAAGGGTAAAATAGTCTGAAGACTCCACAGAGGTGCCCCCCCCTCCCCCCCCCCCCTCTCCACCATGCACTGCCCTGTGTGCACCATGGTGTTGTTGGACGACCACCAGAGGGATCGTGTGAGTCTCCACCATGCACTGCCCTGTGTGTACCATGGTGTTGTTGGACGACCACCAGAGGGATCGTGTGAGTCTCCACCATGCACTGCCCTGTGTGCACCATGGTGTTGTTGGACGACCACCAGAGGGATCGTGTGAGTCTCCACCATGCACTGCCCTGTGTGTACCATGGTGTTGTTTCATGACCACCAGAGGGATCATGTGACTCTCCTCCATGCACTGCTCTGTGTGCACCATGGTGTTGTTGGATGACTGCCCTGTGTGCACCATGGTGTTGTTGGATGACTGCCCTGTGTGCACCATGGTGTTGTTGGATGACTGCCCTGTGTGCACCATGGTGTTGTTGGATGACTGCCCTGTGTGCACCATGGTGTTGTTGGATGACCACCAGAAGGATCATGTGAGTCTGGCATGACAGAGCAAAAGGTTGTCCCACCAGCTCTCTGTTTATGACTGAGTCTTATGTTTCAGTGCCAATGGGCGCCACAGCAACAGTATGTTGACCTACGCTGACCAGTTGTGATTTCGTATGGGTCATGACTGTGTGATATGTGTGTGGGAGCAAAGGGTCATCAGACTAGCAGTGTATCTGTCTACCCCTGTTGACTATGTATTTGTCTATCCCTGTCGACTTTGTACCTGTTGTGACTGTCATAGGGATTGTGAACTTATGTCCAATGTTTCAGAGTCTAGGGGGTCCCACCAGCTATGTATTTGTCTACCACCAGCTATGTATTGTCTACCCCTGTTGACTATGTACCTGTTGTGACTGTCATAGGGATTGTGAACTTATGTCCAATGTTTCAGAGTCAAGGGGGTCCCACCAGCTATGTATTTGTCTACCACCAGCTATGTATTGTCTACCCCTGTCGACCATGTATCTGTTGTGACTGTCATAGGGATTGTGAACTTATGTCCAATGTTTCAGAGTCAAGGGGGTCCCACCAGCTATGTATTTGTCTACCACCAGCTATGTATTTGTCTACCCCTGTCGACCATGTACATGTTGTGACTGTCACAAGGATCATGACCTTACATCCAATGTTTCAGAGCCAAGGGCCGTCCCACCAACAGACTATTCACCTACGTGGACCATGACTCCTACTCCCATCAAGATGAGGTGAGCTGCCCAGCAACAGACAGTGTGTGAGTCTGGGACGAGAAAGAAGAAGGTTACCTCCTTTCCCCTGCTTCCTGAAAGCTGTTGTCCCCATTCCCCCTCCTAGAGCTGTCAAGTGCTACACTTTGGCATGGCATGTTACAATGTCATTGACAATTCTACACTGCTACACTTTTGGCATGACATGCTGCTATGTCATTGACACTTCTACACTGCTACACTTTGGCATGACATGCTATGATGTCATTGACAGTTCTACACTGCTACACTTTGGTGTAGCATGCTACGATGTCATTGACACTTCTACACTGCTACACTTTGGTGTAGCATGCTACAATGTCATTGACACTTCTACACTGCTACACTTTAGCATGACATGCTACGATCTCATTGACACTGCTACACTTTAGCATGACATGCTACAATGTCATTGACACTTCTGTACTGCTACACTTTGGCATAGCATGCTATGATGTCATTGACAATTCTACACTGCTACGCTTTGGCATGACATGCTACAATGTCATTGACAATTCTACTCTGCTACACTTTGGCATGACATGCTACGATGTCATTGACAGTTCTACACTGCTACACTTTGGCATGACATGCTACAATGTCATTTTCACTGCTACACTTTGGCATGGCATGCTACGATGTCACTTTCTACACTGCTACATTTTGGCATGATATGCTACAATGTTATTGACACTTCTACACTGCTACACCTTGGCATGACATGCTGCAATGTCATTGACAATTCTACACTGCTACATTTTGGCATAGCATGCTACGATGTCATTGACAATTCTACACTGCTACACTTTGGCATGACATGCTATGATGTCATTTACACTGCTACACTTTGGCATGGCATGCTGCGATGTCATTGACACTTCTACACTGCTACACTTTGGCGTAGCATGCTACGATGTCATTGACAATTCTACACTACTACACTTTGGCATGGCATGCTACGATGTTATTGACAATTCTACACTGCTACACTTTGGCATGGCATGCTACGATGTTATTGACAATTCTATACTTTGGCATGACATGCTATGATATCATTGACACTGCTACACTGCTACACTTTGGCATGACATGCTACGATGTCATTGACACTGCTACACTTTGGCATGACATGCAACGATGTCATTGACACTTCTACACTGCTACATTTTGGCATGGCATGCTACGATGTCATTGACACTTCTACACTGCTATACTTTGGCATGGCATGCTACGATGTCGTTAACAATTCTATACTACTACACTTTGGCATGGCATGCTACAGTGTCACTGACAATTCTACACTGCTACACTTTGGCATGGCATGCTACAATGTCATTGACACTGCTACACTTTGGCATGACATGCTACGATGTCATTGACACTGCTACATTTTGCCATGGCATGCTACGATGTCACTGACAATTCTACACTGCTACACTTTGGCATGGCATGCTGCGATGTCATTGACACTGTTACACTTTGGCATGGCATGCTACAATGTCATTGACACTGCTACATTTTGGCATGGCATGCTACGTTGTCACTGACAATTTTACACTGCTACACTTTGGCATGGCATGCTCGATGTCATTGACAATTCTACACTGCTACATTTTGGCATGGCATGCTACAATGTCATTGACAGTTCTACACTGCTACACTTTGGCATGGCATGCTGCGATGTCATTGACACTTCTACACTGCTACACTTTGGCATGACATGCTACGATGTCATTGACAATTCTACACTGCCACACTTTGTCATGGCATGTTACGATGTCATTGACACTTCTACACTGCTACACTTTGGCATGGCATGCTACGATGTCATTGACAATTCTACACTACTACACTTTGGCATGGCATGCTACGATGTCATTGACAATTCTACACTGCTACACTTTGGCATGGCATGCTGCGATGTCATTGACACTTCTACACTGCTACACTTTGGCATGACATGCTACGATGTCATTGACAATTCTACACTGCTACATTTTGGGATGAAATACCATGCCAAAAGATAAACATTTTGAAAATAAATTGAGAAGGACTAAACAGTAGACAGTGGCTTAACTAAATTGTATGTATACTGAAGACTTACTTCGTTAAAAACAATGGCTGCAGTCAGTAAGGAGAGACTGAAAAAGTAGAAATTGCAGTCAGTGCATTACATGACCAACTGATGATTGTGATGGTAATGATTGTGATGATGATTGTGATGATGATGATCGTGATGATGATGATTGTGATGATGATTGTGATGATGATGATTGCGATGATGATGTTTGTGATGATGATGATGACTGTGATGATGATAATGATGACTGTGATGATGATTGTGATGATGATGATGATGATTGTGATGATGATTGTGATGATGATTGTGATGATAATGATTGTGATGGTGATGATGATGATACAGGCATGGTACATGTCCGCGAATTCGCGGAAATCCGCGAAAAGCAAAAAAAAAAAAAAAAAAGCGAGCCGCGCCCGATGAGACCAGCCCTTTTAGTTCGTTTAAGGTTGTTCGCTTCAAGCCTTCGTCTCGCGAGTAAGTAGCATTGAGCAGGACTACTTCCGCGCATGCGCTTTCGTGACATTTGCCACTGTTTTCTGCTCTGGGTCGATGTGATCGAATTTGAACAAGATTAAAGAAAAAGAAGGAAAAAATAAAAATGCCAAGCGTACAGACATAGTTCCGCGAAATTCTCCGACAGAAGATATAGATGCTGGTGTGGCAAACAAATGGCGATGGGATTGGCTGAACAGGAGCCACGAAAATGAAACGTTTTCGTCGTGCTTGGAAAAGTTGAGAGACTTACCACCACATTTTGGAGAAAGAAAAGAAAGAAAGAAAAAGTTTGAACTTTTCCAGAAGGAACACATTCGGCTGGCTTCAAAGAGAAAAGCCATTGAACATTACAGACAGGAGGCAAAGAGAATGAGGTTTGGACATTACAAAAAGCAGGCTGTGCTCGTGAAGCAGATGGCTGAGAAATCAGGCAAAAAGAAGTAGTCTTCATCTCATTCACATTGCTTGGACTGGAAATTGTATATTGGAAGAGACACATAACTTAAAATTTGTACATTAAAAGAGACACAAAACTTAAACACATTTTGTGCTGAATTCAGATAGATGTAAAAGTAAAAGGAGTAACTAATCTAGAGGAGACAGATCATAAAAGAATTGAACAGACATAGTGAACAAAACTGGAACTCAAGACATGAAATAGACCACTACTTTGCTGTGCTGTGCTGTGTTGGTGGTGCTGGACATGATGACCAAAGTTGTGCAAAATGAGGGGTCTCCTGTGTGTACACTGTGCATGTGCTTCACTGGCATAGTAAGTAAAACGTTTACAATTTGATTTAATGTATGCCACCTAAAGCAATGTAGATATGTACTCATTTTTGCTATGTGATTACTTGGGTTTAAAACCTCCTTTAGGTTGAAGGAATGACTGATAAAGTGATTCTAGGAGAGCTTATTTTATGGCAGAAATTGCTTAGTATGAAGAACTGAAATTAGTTCAAGGAGAGGCTTTTTTACAGGCTAGAATTGCTAAAAAACCTTCAGCTTCAGGGGCCGTTGCCCCTGACCCCCACAAGGGGCTTTGCCCCTTGACCCGCCAGGGGGCGTTGCCCCTGGACCCCCAAAAATTTTCAGGGAAAAATGATTTCCTTCCAGTACCATGCCTGTGATAATGATGATGGTGATGATGATGATTGTGATGATGATTGTGATGATAGTGATTGTGATGATGATGATGATACTGATGATGGTGATGATGATAACGATGACTGTGGTGACAGTCGGTGCATTACATGACCAACTCACCGAAGGAGAAGCCCAGTGTATTGGCAGAGAAGATGGCCCATGTACGATGCCGGCGAGTCGGAGGACGACAGCTGAAGGAAAGGTAGAGAGCAGGAGGTTTTGATATGGTGTGATGTTATCATGTGGAAGAAAGGCAGAGTGTTGGTTTTGATATGGTGTGATGTTATCATGTGGAAGAAAGGTAGAGTGTTGGTTTTGCTGTGGTACAATGTTATCATGCGGAATAAAGGTAGAGTGTTGGTTTTGCTGTGGTACAATGTTATCATGCGGAATAAAGGTAGAGAGCAGGAGGTTTTGATATGGTGTGATGTTATCATGTGGAAGAAAGGCAGAGTGTTGGTTTTGATATGGTGTGATGTTATCATGTGGAAGAAAGGTAGAGTGTTGGTTTTGCTGTGGTACAATGTTATCATGTGGAATAAAGGTAGAGTGCAGGAGGTTTTGATATGGTGTGATGTTATCATGTGGAAGAAAGGCAGTGTTGGTTTTGCTGTGGTACAATGTTATCATGTGGAAGAAAAGCAGAGTGTTGGTTTTGCTGTGGTACGATGTTATCATGTGGAAGAAAGGTAGAGTGTTGGTTTTGCTGTGGTATGATGTTATCATGTGGAAGAAAGGTAGAGAGCAGGAGGTTTTGCTGTGGTACGATGTTATCATGTGGAAGAAAGGTAGAGTGTTGGTTTTGCTGTGGTATGATGTTATCATGTGGAAGAAAAGCAGAGTGTTTTGCTGTGGTATAATCTTATCATGTGGAAGAAAAGCAGAGTGTTTTGCTGTGGTACAATGTTATGGCAAATACAAGGTCTGGTGTCTGCAGTTCATGCTGATACTAAAGCTCCTATGGCCTCTGATGATATACGACATCTGCACCAGCATAGTGGAGGCAATGGAAGCCAAAATCAACAAGTTCACAAGGAAATGGCTTGGTGTCCCACCTGTCTGACTGACATAGCGCTGTACTGTCGCCAAGCAAAGCTGAAACTACCACTGAAATCCATCCTGGAGGAATACAAAGCAGGGAAGATCAGACTTCAAAGCATGCTGGAGGACTCAGGAGACAAGGTGGTAGAAGCAATCAAGCCCCAGCTGAAGACAGGCAGAAAATGGAAAGTTCAAGAGGCGATGGATTCTGCAAAAGAAAGTCTCAAGATCAGAGAAATAACAGGACACACACAGACCAACAGACAAGGACTGGGGGTGACCAAAACTGAATGGTGGTCAAAGGCCAAAGGAAAAGCCAAAAAGACATGATGATTCAGGAGATGAGAAAAGAAGAAGACCAAAAAAGACTCCAGAAAGCAGTCCAGCAGAGCCAGCAAGGGCAATGGACAACGTGGGAGAATGCACTCCAAAGAAGTCTCACTTGGAATGACATTTGGCACATGGCCCCTCTCAGGATCAGCTTCATTCTCAGATCTGCATATGACCTTCTGCCCTCAAATGCAAACCTGGTGAAGTGGGGGAAAACAGACGATTCTGCATGCCCCCTCTGCCATGAAAAACAAACAGTGGAGCATGTCCTAAGCTCATGTAAAGTAGCCCTGGCTCAAGGAAGGTACACATGGAGGCACAACCAAGTGCTCAAAGAGATTGTACAAGTAGTCTGGGCTAGTACCAACACCACAAAAGGGAAAATCAGGACTCCAAAAGCACCCGCAACATTCTTCACGGCGGGAGGCAGCAAATCATGGCCAAGAACAACAATGCCACTCGAAACATGCAGGCAGAGTCTGCTGGACGGGGCAGATGACTGGGAGTGCACTGCAGACCTCCCAGAATGGAAGAGTCACCCAGAGATCATCAGCAAGAGTGGCATGAGACCAGACATAGTAGTCCACTCTAAGTCAACCAAGCAGCTGATCATGATCGAGCTCACGGTGCCATATGAGAACAGAATGGAGGCAGCTCAAATCTACAAGACTGAAAAGTATGCTGATCTGGCAAACAGCCTGAGGAGAGAAGGCTATCAGGTCAAAGTCCTCACTGCAGAAATTGGAGCTAGGGGGTTTGTAGGAACGTCTGCATACAGCCTCATGAAACAGCTCTCAGTTGCAGGGAAGGAAAAAACCAGAGCCCTGAAAGCAATGGCAGAAGCGGCAGAGGGGTGTTCAAGCTGGATCTGGTCAAGGAGGAACAAAAGTGAACTTCATAAGGCTTAATTTCCCTACAAATATCAGGTGTCCCTGTGGCTCAGTGGTTAAAGCGCGAGTCATTAAGTGGAAAATGAGCATGTCCAGAGGGTCATGGGTTCGAATCCCAGCCATGGCTCGTCCCAAGATGGGAAAAAAAAAGGGGCAGCAGAGGGACATCCGGAGTCATGAACCGGGTGTGGCCCAACCCCCCTAGAGTGTCAGGAGATAAGGGCCGAAACACTTGCTTGAAGGGGGCTTCTCTTCTGAGGACTCTCTGCTGCCATGCTCTCCACGAGTTTCTTTCTACTGATGCATGGGTAAACCATTGACTTCCGGGAATAGGCCGGAGGACGTCCGGGAAAGACCGGAGGACACTGGGAAAGACCAGAACCAAGGGCTCTGTGGGCTGGCTCCCCACTTTGCCTTAAACATGTGGCTACTAAGAATAAAAGGAAAAGATGCTCCCAGGATTCACCGAAAGGGGGAGAGAATGATGAATCCATCGGTGCTCAACCAATCATGACTGCAAATCCCAAACAGACTATGAACATGGACCAAATGGAATATCCATGTGTCTGTGGAAAGCGTTTCGCTACCACCCGTGGCATGAAGATCCACAGAACAAAGATGGGATGTGTGAAGACTCATCTGAATGAGCAGCAGCGCACTGCATCAGCAGATAAGACGTCGGAAGACCAAGGCCAGGATTTAAACCACAGTGTCAAGGACATCCACGCTGTTGGTTCGGATGAGGAATTTGCACAGGCCCTCGATGCCAGGCGCCTGAAACACAACCTGCCACGAGCAAACGAAACTGAAGATTGGGAGAAACTGAATGCAAAAATCGTCCAAAGACTTGATGCACTGATAGGGAAAAGCACCCTGGAACACAAACTAGCCACATATGGGGACATTGTGTATGCCACATGTAGAGACGCCTATGGAGCAAAACTACCCAAAGAGAAAACACCTCCAAAGAAATCCAGACGCCAAGAAAAGATGGACAAGATCAGGGTCCAAAAGAAAAACCTCAAGATGCAAATGAAGACCGCATTGCCAGCTGAAAAACAAGGCTTGGAAAAACTGTGGAAAGACCTGAAAGAAAAACACAGCGCCCTGAGCAAAGCGGAATCTGCGAGGAAGAGGAAGAGCAAAAAGAAGAAGACACAAGAGCGCTTCTTCAGAGACCCCTTCCAGTTTGCCAGAACACTGTTTGAGCAGCCAAAATCTGGGACCCTAAGTGTGGACAAAGGAGTTCTTGAGCAGCATCTGAGGAAAACATACTCTGACCCACAGAGCAAAGCACCACTCGACATTCAAGGTCTGGTGTGGCCAACCAACCCTGAGGAACAGTTCAATGGCAAGCCTCCAACGTTGGCGGAAATCAAGAAGGTGGTCGACAAAGCCAGAGCCAAATCATCACCAGGGCCAAACGGAATACCTTACCAGCTTTACAAGAAATGTCCCAAGGTGCTGGAGTGGCTCCACAGGCTGCTGCGATCGGCTTGGAGAAACCAGAAGATCAGCGGCCAGTGGATGACGGCAGATGGTGTGTACATCCCCAAAGAGCAAAACTCAAGTGACATCAGCCAGTTCAGGCCAATATCACTACTGAACGTCGAAGGGAAAATCTTCTTCTCTGTCATGGCAGCAAGGCTGACCAAGTACCTGATGGAAAACAAGTACTTGGACATGTCAGTCCAGAAAGGTGGCATCCCAGGCGTGGCTGGCTGTGTAGAACACGCCACAATGATCTGGGACGCAATCCAAAAAGCAAAAACAGAAAAGAGAGACCTGGACGTAGTGTGGCTTGATCTGGCAAACGCATATGGATCTGTGCCCCATGAGATGATACAGTTGGCTCTTGAGATGTACCATGTGCCAAAGAACATCCGCGACATGCTCAAGAAGTACTTCAATGGCTTCTCAATGCGGTTCTCTACCAAGGAGTACACAACAGACTGGATCAACTTGGAAGTGGGTATTGCAATGGGCTGTGCAATTTCCCCAATACTGTTCGTGCTGGCAATGGAACTCATCTTGAAAGCAGCAACAAACAACGCGAGACAAACAGACCTTGGCGATGGATACAAGATGCCTCCTCTCAAGGCCTTCATGGATGACACTACAGTGATTTCATCCAGAGAAGACGAGACACGTCATGTGCTGGAGAGGCTGGACGACATAGTTGCCTCATCCAGAATGAAGTTCAAGCCAAAGAAATCACAGAGTCTCTCACTGAGGAAAGGAAAAGTGGCCGGATCTGTGGTCTTCAGTGTTGCCAACCAGGCCATTCCAACAGTCACAGAAGAACCAGTCAAGAGCCTTGGAAGATGGTATGATGATACGCTGAAAGACACACAAAGAGCAAAAGAAACCAAGCAGATGGCGGAGGAAGGCTTGGAGACCATTGACCAGTGTGGGCTCCCTGGCAAATACAAGGTCTGGTGTCTGCAGTTCATGCTGATACCAAAGCTCCTATGGCCTCTGATGATATACGACATCTGCACCAGCATAGTGGAGGCAATGGAAGCCAAAATCAACAAGTTCACAAGGAAATGGCTTGGTGTCCCACCCTGTCTGACTGACATAGCGCTGTACTGTCGCCAAGCAAAGCTGAAACTACCACTGAAATCCATCCTGGAGGAATACAAAGCAGGGAAGATCAGACTTCAAAGCATGCTGGAGGACTCAGGAGACAAGGTGGTAGAAGCAATCAAGCCCCAGCTGAAGACAGGCAGAAAATGGAAAGTTCAAGAGGCGATGGATTCTGCAAAAGAAAGTCTCAAGATCAGAGAAATAACAGGACACACACAGACCAACAGACAAGGACTGGGGGTGACCAAAACTGAATGGTGGTCAAAGGCCAAAGGAAAAGCCAAAAGAGACATGATGATTCAGGAGATGAGAAAAGAAGAAGACCAAAAAAGACTCCAGAAAGCAGTCCAGCAGAGCCAGCAAGGGCAATGGACAACGTGGGAGAATGCACTCCAAAGAAGTCTCACTTGGAATGACATTTGGCACATGGCCCCTCTCAGGATCAGCTTCATTCTCAGATCTGCATATGACCTTCTGCCCTCAAATGCAAACCTGGTGAAGTGGGGGAAAACAGACGATCCTGCATGCCCCCTCTGCCATGAAAAACAAACAGTGGAGCATGTCCTAAGCTCATGTAAAGTAGCCCTGGCTCAAGGAAGGTACACATGGAGGCACAACCAAGTGCTCAAAGAGATTGTACAAGTAGTCTGGGCTAGTACCAACACTACAAAAGGGAAAATCAGGACTCCAAAAGCACCCGCAACATTCTTCACGGCGGGAGGCAGCAAATCATGGCCAAGAACAACAATGCCACTCGAAACATGCAGGCAGAGTCTGCTGGACGGGGCAGATGACTGGGAGTGCACTGCAGACCTCCCAGAATGGAAGAGTCACCCAGAGATCATCAGCAAGAGTGGCATGAGACCAGACATAGTAGTCCACTCTAAGTCAACCAAGCAGCTGATCATGATCGAGCTCACGGTGCCATATGAGAACAGAATGGAGGCAGCTCAAATCTACAAGACTGAAAAGTATGCTGATCTGGCAAACAGCCTGAGGAGAGAAGGCTATCAGGTCAAAGTCCTCACTGCAGAAATTGGAGCTAGGGGGTTTGTAGGAACGTCTGCATACAGCCTCATGAAACAGCTCTCAGTTGCAGGGAAGGAAAAAACCAGAGCCCTGAAAGCAATGGCAGAAGCGGCAGAGGGGTGTTCAAGCTGGATCTGGTCAAGGAGGAACAAAAGTGAACTTCATAAGGCTTAATTTCCCTACAAATATCAGGTGTCCCTGTGGCTCAGTGGTTAAAGCGCGAGTCATTAAGTGGAAAATGAGCATGTCCAGAGGGTCATGGGTTCGAATCCCAGCCATGGCTCGTCCCAAGATGGGAAAAAAAAAGGGGCAGCAGAGGGACATCCGGAGTCATGAACCGGGTGTGGCCCAACCCCCCTAGAGTGTCAGGAGATAAGGGCCGAAACACTTGCTTGAAGGGGGCTTCTCTTCTGAGGACTCTCTGCTGCCACGCTCTCCACGAGTTTCTTTCTACTTATCATGTGGAAGAAAGGTAGAGTGTTGGTTTTGCTGTGGTACGATGTTATCATGTGGAAGAAAGGTAGAAAGCAGGAGGTTTTGCTGTGGTACGATGTTATCATGTGGAAGAAAGGTAGAGTGTTGGTTTTGCTATGGTACGATGTTATCATGTGGAAGAAAGGTAGAAAGCAGGAGGTTTTGCTGTGGTACGATGTTATCATGTGGAAGGATATCAGCTGATGGAAAGGTAGAGTGTTGGTTTTGCTGTGGTACGATGTTATCATGTGGAAGAAAGGTAGAGAGCAGGAGGTTTTGATATAGTATGATGTTATCATGTGGAAGGATATCAGCTGACGGAAAGGTAGAGTGTTGGTTTTGCTGTTGTCAGAAAAGGTGGCCCATGTACGATGTCAATGACTAGGAAGGTGACAGGGAAAGAAAGGGATGCGATATGTTTTGTTTTTATCAGAAAAGGTGGCCCATGAATGACAGAGGAGTGGGAGGACCACAGCTGAACAAAAAATACCTTACCTAGGTTTTGCTGTAGTTCCATTGCTATCGATTTTTGGTGACAAACATATTCATGCCATGATACGACTTTGACATTAGTTCCACAGCTGCCTGTTATCCATTGAACATTAACGTGGTTGACTTTTTTTGAGAAATTCCTGTTTTTTTAGAATGTACATATAGAATTATCAGAATATGCCTGATGTTGGGAAGTGACCATTATTAATTGTATAAGGAAAACAGTGGCTTTGAAAGCCATTAGGATAAATACATGTGCATCTCTGCATGTTTGTGAATGTGATGCTGTCCTAGATTGCTTTTACCTTCCATCCACTACTCCCCCTTTACATCCCCACATCCCTCCTGCCCTCCACACCTACCCCCTCCCCAAAGCAGGAAGACCTGTGTGAAGTATGCAGTCAGCTTCCTTTAATGGGACATTGTACGTTTTCTTCACTTTCCTGTCTGTGAGTGCTAACTTGGTGTTGTGTGGGGAGAGGACAGGTGTACAGTCTGTTAGTGCTAACTTGGTGTTGTGTTGGGAGAGGACAGGTGTACAGTCTGTGAGTGCTAACTTGGTGTTGTGTTGGGAGAGGACAGGTGTACAGTCTGTGAGTGCTAACTTGGTGTTTGTGTGGGGAGAGGTACACTGTGGGGATGAAGACGACAGTGCTGACACCTATGACTGTTGATGTGCAGGGGGGTGGGGGTGAAGACGACAGTGCTGACACCTATGACTGTTCATATGCAAGGGGTGGGGATGAAGACGACAGTGCTGACACCTATGACTGTTGATGTGCAGGGGGTGAAGACGAGAGTGCTGACACCTATGACTGTTGATGTGCAGGTGGTGGGGGTGAAGTCAACAGTGCTGACACCTATGACTGTTGATGTGCAGGTGGTGGGGGTGAAGACGACAGTGCTAACACCTATGACTGTTGATGTGCAGGTGGTGGGGGTGAAGACGACAGTGCTGACACCTATGACCGTTGATGTGCAGGGGGTGGGGGTCAAGGTGACAGTGCTGACACCTGTGACTGTTGATGCGGTGGGGGTGGGGGTGAAGACGACAGTGCTGACACCTATGACTGTTGATGTGCAGGGGGTAGGGGTGAAGACGACAGTGTTGACACCTATGACTGTTGATGTGCAGGGGGTGAAGACGACAGTGCTGACACCTATGACTGTTGATGTGCAGGGGGTGTCGGATGAAGACGACAGTACTGACACCTATGACTGTTGATGTGCAGGGGGTGGGGGTGAAGACGACAGTGCTGACACCTATGACTGTTGATGTGCAGGTGGTGAAGACGACAGTGCTGACACCTATGACTGTTGATGTGGTGGGGGGTGGGGTGAAGACGACAGTGCTGACACCTATGACTGTTGATGTGCAGGGGGTGAAGACGACAGTGCTGACACCTATGACTGTTGATGTGCAGGGGGTAAAGACAACAGTGCTGACACCTATGACTGTTGATGTGCAGGGGGTGAAGACGACAGTGCTAACACCTATGACTGTTGATGTGCAGGGGGTGGGGGTGAAGACAACAGTGCTGACACCTATGACTGTTGATGTGGAGAGGGTGGGGGTGAAGGTGACAGTGCTGACACCTGTGACTGTTGATGTGCAGGGGGTGGGGGTGAAGACGACAGTGCTGACACCTATGACTGTTGATGTGCAGGGGGTGAAGACGACAGTACTGACACCTATGACTGTTGATGTGCAGGGGTGGGGATGAAGACGACAGCGCTGACACCTATGACCGTTGATGTGCAGGTGGTGGGGATGAAGACGACTGTGCTGACACCTATGACTGTTGATGTGCAGGTGATTGGGGTGAAGACGACAGTGCTGACACCTATGACTGTTGATGTGGTGGGGTGGAGGTGAAGACGACAGTGCTGACACCTATGACTGTTGATGTGCAGGGGGTGGGGTGAAGACGACAATGCTGACACCTATGACTGTTGATGTGCAGGGGGTGAAGACGACATTGCTGACACCTATGACTGTTGATTTGCAGTGGGTGAAGACAACAGTGCTGACACCTATGACTGTTGATGTGCAGGGGATGAAGACGACAGTGCTGACACCTATGACTGTTGATGTGCAGGGGGTGGGTGTGAAGATGACAGTGCTGACACCTATAGCTGTTGATGTTTTGGGGTGGGGGATGAAGACGACAGTGCTGACACCTATGACTGTTGATGTTTTGGGGGTGAAGACAACAGTGCTGACACCTATGACTGTTGATGTTCAGGGGGTGAAGACGACAGTGCTGACACCTATGACTGTTGATGTGCAGGGGGTGAAGACGACAGTGCTGACACCTATGACTGTTGATGTGCAGGGGTGGGGATGAAGTCAACAGTGCTGACACCTATGACTGTTAATGTGCAGTGGTGAAGACGACAGTGCTGACACCTATGACTGTTATGTCAGTGGGGTGAAGAAACAGTGCTGGCACCTATTACTGTTGATGTCAAGGGTGGGGTGAAGACGTCAGTGCTGACACCTATGACTGTTGATGTGCAGGGGTGAAGACGACAGTGCTGACACCTATGACTGTTGATGTGCAGGGGGTGGGGATGAAGACGACAGAGCTGACACCTATGACCTGTTGATGTGCAGTGGTGTGAAGACGACAGTGCTACACCTATGACTGTTGATGTGCAGGGGTGGGGATGAAGATGACAGTGCTGGCACCTATTACTGTTGATGTGCAAGGGTGGGGGGTGAAGACGTACAGTGCTGACACCTATGACTGTTGATGTGCAGGGGGTGAAGACGACAGTGCTGACACCTATGACTGTTGATGTGCAGGGGGTGGGGATGAAGACGACAGAGCTGACACCTATGACCGTTGATGTGCAGGTGGTGGGGATGAAGACGACAGTGCTACACCTATGACTGTTGATTGATGTTGGGGTGAGGGGAGACGACAGTGCTGACACCTATGACTGTTGATGTGGTGGGGGTGGGGGTGAAGATGACAGTGCTGACACCTATGACTGTTGATGTTCAGGGGGTGGGGGTGAAGACGTCAGTGCTGACACCTATGACTGTTGATGTGGTGGGTGTGGGGTGAAGACGACAGTGCTGAAACCTATGACTGTTGATGTGCAGGGTAGGGGTGAAGATGACAGTGGTGACACCTATGACTGTTGATGTGGGGGGGTGGGGTGAAGACGACAGTGCTGACACCTATGACTGTTGATGTGCAGGGGGTGGGGGTGAAGACGACAGTGCTGACACCTATGTCTGTTGATGTGCAAGGGGGGGATGAAGACGACAGTGTTGACACCTATGACTGTTGATGTGCAGGGGGTGAAGACGAGAGTGCTGACACCTATGACTGTTGATTTGCAGTGGGTGAAGACGACAGTGCTGACACCTATTACTTTTGAGTGCAGGTGAAGGTGACAGTGCTGACACCTATGACTGTTGATGTGCAGGGGTGGGGGTGAAGACGACAGTGCTGACACTATGACTTTTGATGTGATGCGGGTGGGGGTGAAGGTGACAGTGCTGACACCTATGACTGTTGATGTGCAGGGGATGGGGGTCATTCCCAAGATGAACATTGTGGAGCTGGAACCAACGCAGGACATGGTGAATAAGTCGCACATCGAGCTGCCCCCCATGCACATCATGTACATCATGGCTGACCTTAGTCCCCGGGAAAGGTAGGGCTGACATCATGGCTGACCTCAGTCCCTGGAAAGGTAAGGGCTGACATCATGGCCGACCTCAGTCCCCTGGAAAGGTAGGGGCTGACATCATGGTTGACCTCAGTCCCCTGGAAAGGTAGGGGCTGACATCATGGCCGACCTCAGTCCCCTGGAAAGGTAGGGGCTGACATCATGGCTGACCACAGTCCCCAGGAAAGGTAGGGGCTGACATCATGGCCGACCTCAGTCCCCTGGAAAGGTAGGGGCTGACATCATGGCTGACCTCAGTCCCCTGGAAAGGTAGGGGCTGACATCATGGCTGACCTCAGTCCCTGGAAAGGTAGGGGCTGACATCATGGCCGACCTCAGTCCCTGGAAAGGTAGGGGCTGACATCATGACCGACCTCAGTCCCCTGGAAAGGTAGGGGCTGACATCATGGCTGACCTCAGTCCCCTGGAAAGGGAGGGGCTGACATCATGGCTGACCTCAGTCCCCTGGAAAGGTAGGGGTGGAAAGGTAGGGGGTTGGACTGTTTAGACTGACATCATGGCCGACCTCAGTTCCCGGGAAAGGTCAGGGGTGGACTATTTAGACTGACATGGCCCACCTCAGTCCCCGGGAAAGGTCGGGTTTTGGACTGTGCAGACTGACATCATGGCCGACCTCAGTCCCCAGGAAAGGTAGGGGTGGAAAGGTAGGGGGTTGGACTATTTAGACTGACATGGCCCACCTCAGTCCCTGGGAAAGGTAGGGGGTTGGACTTTAGACTGACATCATGGCCCACCTCAGTCCCCGGGAAAGGTAGGGGTGGAAAGGTAGGGGGTTGGACTATTTAGACTGACATGGCCCACCTCAGTCCCCGGGAAAGGTAGGGGGTTGGACTTTTTAGACTGACATCATGGCCCACCTCAGTCCCCGGGAAAGTTTGGGGGGTGGACTATTTAGACTGACATGGCCCACCTCAGTCCCTGGGAAAGGTCAGGGGGTGGACTGTTTAGACTGACATCATGGCCGACCTCAGTCCCCGGGAAAGGTCGGGGGGTGGACTGTTTAGACTGACATCATGGCCGACCTCAGTCCCCGGGAAAGGTCAGGGGGTGGACTGTTTAGACTGACATCATGGCCGACCTCAGTCCCCGGGAAAGGTCGGGGGTTGGACTGTTTAGACTGACATCATGGCCGACCTCAGTCCCCAGGAAAGGTCGGGGGTTGGACTGTGTAGACTGACATCATAGCTGGGAAAGGTCGGGGGGTTGGACTGTGTAGACTGACATGGCCGACCTCACTCCCCGGGAAAGGTCGGGGGTTGGACTGTGCAGACTGACATCATGGAGAACTGTGTCTGCAGGCTGATCATTCCATCATGGCTGATCTCACCTACAGGGAAAGGTCCAACGAAGTAGTGACCACTGATCTTTCAGCACACACACACACACACACGCGCACACACGCACATGCACACGCACGCACGCACGCACTCATACACACACACACACACACACACACACACACACACACACACACATATACATACACACACTCATACACACACACACATATACAAACACACACACACACACACACACACACACACACACACATACACATACATACACACTCATACATACTCGCACTCATACACACACACATACACACATACACATGATTGCATGTACAGAAAGAAAAAGTGGGAAGAAGGGAGAAGGCTTGCTGGTTGATGTTCTGTGAGACAGACAGTTGATGATGCTGTATCCTGTGAATCCTGTACACTGCACATTGACCTTCCCAGGCCATCGGAGGAGCAGGATGAGTATGTGCTGTGCTGCCTGCAAGTCAACGCCAATGGTGTGCTGTGCATACGACCTGACTTCAACCGTGGCCGCAAGCCCTACATCATAGAGACCCTCACTCTGGGAAGAGGTGGGGTCATTTTTGAAAAAGAATTCTTTTATATTTTTATTAGCTTTTTGCAATGTTTTACACAGTGAAGAAAAAAAAAAATCGAAAAAAGGTCTTCTTCCAACCCCACCCCTCCCCCATGTACAAACACCCACCCACTCCCTCCCTCTCCATCCACTCCCTTCCTCCACCTCCCCCCGCTTCACCTCATCAAGCTGTTGACAAAGTGTTGACCAACCATTGCGTACACATGTATCTATCTTTATACATGGATCAAGTGTTGATCAAACATTGCTTATACATGTATCTGTCTTTATACATGGACCAAGTGTTGACCAAACATTGCTTATACATGTATCGATCTTTATACATGGACCAAGTATTGACCTAACATTGCTTATACATGTATCTATCTTTATACATGGACCAAGTGTTGACCAAACATTGCATATACATGTATCAATCTTTATACATGGACCAAGTTTTGACCTAACATTGCTTATACTTGTATCTATCTTTATACATGGACCAAGTGTTGACCAAACATTGCTTATACATGTATCATCTTTTTATATGGACCAAGTGTTGACCAAACATTGCTTATACATGTATCTATCTTTATACATGGACCAAGTGTTGACCAAACATTGCTTATACATGTATCATCTTTTTATATGGACCAAGTGTTGACCAAACATTGCTTATACATGTATCTATCTTTATAAATGGACCAAGTGTTGACCAAACATTGCTTATACGTGTATCTATCTTTATACATGGACAAAATATTGACCAAACATTGCTTATACATGCATCTATCTTTATACATGGACAAAGTGTTGACCAAACATTGCATATACATGTATCGATCTTTATACATGCTTACGATGTGATATACTGTGAAGTATTATTCAACAAAGCATGCATATTACAATTATATTAAAGTATAAGCATGTCCGGGGAGTATAGACCGATAGATACCTGTATACAATAGGGAAGGAGTTGGAGACAAAAATGTTGGACAGAGTGGGTTGGATGTTAAGGAGCTGAGAGAATGCAGACATTGTGAATTGTTTTCCAGCAGTTATACACACACACACATTGATAGTTACAGTAATTGCCGCAGAAGCAGAGTTTAGTTGACTTTTGAGAGTTTTGAGGTATACAGATATTTAGGTGTTGCAGGTATTCTTGATTAATTTTTTAGAACTCTGAAGCTGGGCCAAACCATAAGGAACTTACAGTCATTCTTGATTAAATTTGTAAAACTTTGAAGCTAGGCCAAACCGTAAAGAACTTACAGTCATTCTTGATTGAATTTGTAAAACTCTGAAGCTAGGCCAAACCGTGAGGAAGTTACAGTTATTCTTGATTGAATTTGTAAAACTCTGAAGCTAGGCCAAACAGTGAGGAACTTACAGTCATTCTTGATTGAATTTGTAAAACTCTGAAGTTAGGCCAAACAGTGAGGAACTTACAGTCATTCTTGATTAAATTTGTAAAACTCTGAAGCTAGGCAAACCGTGAGGAACTTACAGTCATTCTTGATTAGATTTGTAAAACTCTGAAGCTAGGCCAAACAGTGAGGAACTTACAGTCATTCTTGATTAGATTTGTAAAACTCTGAAGCTAGGCCTAACAGTGAGGAGGTTTGGGTCATTTGAAGACAGTTACTGTGCTGTCAGCCATGTTGAAAGAACAGCGTCCAAAGATATGGCAGTCCCTTCACACACATTTTGTTCAGCCTTTAAACCTTTTGGTAACTAAGATAGAGCATAGTATCAAGCAAGTGAAAACTGCCATATGAAAATTTAGGGTGACAGCATTCATTTTTGTGAAAAAAATCAAAATGACACTGACTGACTCCACTACAGCCTATTTGACCCCACAGTCTATTTGACCCCACAGCCTGTTTGACCCCACAGCCTGTTTGACCCCACAGCCTGTTTGACCCCACAGCCTATTTTGGCCTGTAACAGTGAAATGGCTGACATGAAATTAGCCTGGGGTTGTGTGTGGCGATGGCATGTCAAGTCAAGTCAAGTCAAAATTTTATTTCCAGATGGAACATTGAATAAGCAGAGAAACTGCTTTTTTACATCAAGCCATCATAACAAAACAAAGAAACTTGAATGATAAAATAATGAAAACGAAGAAATACAAAGAGGGAAAATCAGCGGAAAAGGGCGAGGGAGGTGGTGGGGGTGAAATCTGAGGGGGATGAGGAGGGGAGAGGAAATAGGAGTAGGGAGGGGGTAGGATGGAGGCGTGGGGGTGGAGGGAGAGGGAGTACAAAAAAGAATTCAAGCCTATTATAGTTATCATATCAAGGAAGTAACAGAGAGAGAGAGAGAGAGAGAGAGAGAGAGAGAGAGAGTTACGTTATGTACAATATCAATACATTGTCTACAAAGCATACACACGCATAAACAGACATGTACATAGGCATAGACATATACACAAGGATACATCATGTAAAATCACTGAAGAGTTATTTCAAGGGAATTTGAGAAAAAAATTGATTGCTAAATATCCATAAGATGCTTTTTCAGATTTTTCTTAAACTGATTTTTGTTCTTTATGTTTTTCAAAGTGATTGGTAGCTTGTTCCATACATTTCCACCGGAGTACAAAAGACTAGATTTAAAAAGATTATTTCTTGGTCTAGGAAAGGATAATAAATGACTATGTCTATAAGTGTTAGTTGTAAATGAATCTCTTATCTTTTTAGGAGCATATCCGTTTGTAACATTATGCATGCATACTGCCTTATTGAACAAAAGTCTGTTGTAGAAGGTTAACATATTAAGTTGTTTATAGTCTTCTTTTGTTAGGGTGCTTGATTTTAGTAATACTAATTTTAATGCTCTTTTATACATTCGATGAATAATTTTCAAGTTGGTTTCACTGCAGTTATCCCATAGGGTTGATGCATAATCAATAATCGATAGAATATGAGCACAGAAAAAGAGCTTTCGAGAATGGGTGTCCAGGAAGTTCTTAATCTTCGCTAATTGAAGTAATTTTTTTGAGAGACGTTTCCCCATTGACGTTATGTGGTCGGTCCATGTTAAATCTTTATCTATTATTACTCCTAGTATTTTATGTGAGTCGACTTCTTCTATTTTTTGGTCATATATAAACAATGGTGGAAATTTTGACTTCATCTTTTGTCTTTTTTGTCGGGCACATACAAACATGCACTTGGTTTTGCTTGCATTTAAGGACATATGGTTCAACTGAGTCCATTCGATAAGTTTTTTAACATCATTTTGGAGTTTACTAGCTAATCTATATGGATCTGAATCACTGGAATGAAGAGATGTATCATCAGCAAACATTTCGCATTTACTTTCAAGAAAATAAGGTAAATCATTGACGTAGACAGTAAACAGTAGGGGGCCCAATGCAGAGCCTTGTGGTACTCCATATTTGATAGACATGAAATTTGACGTTTTATTGTTGACTGTTACTGATTGTTTCCTATTACATAGGAATGAGGACATGAGATTTATTAATTCTGGAGTTAATTTGTAGAGTTCCAGTTTACGCAACAGGAGAGAATGATTTATTACATCAAAAGCTTTCTCAAAGTCTGTAAAAAGAATACCAGTAAATTTATTTTCATTTATACTACATAAGAGGCTATCAATAAGCTGTACAAGGGTTGTATGGCAGGAATGATTTTTACGGAAACCAGACTGATCGTCGTGGAGTAAATTGTTTTTAGTAAGGTAAGAATATAGTAAATTTTGCAAGTGTTTTTTCAATAGGTTTAGATAAAGCAGATAAAATAGAAATTGGTCTATAGTTTGATGGAATTGACATATCGCCAGATTTATAAAGTGGAATTACTTTAGCTTCCTTAAATTTCAAGGGAAAGGTTTGTTTCTCTATGCATAAATTGTACAAATACGTTAGAGTATCAGTAATTATTGGACACGAAATCTTTAGTATTTTTGCATCTAAACCATCTAAATCGCGTGTACCTGATTGTTTTAAGGATGAAATACTTTTACTAACGTCCATAACAGTCATTGGTTGGAGGGTACAGGAAAAACTAATATCTTTTAAATCAAGGTAGTGTTTTAAATGCTCAAGGTCATTTTCACTGGACCTATCATATGATATGATTTTTTCTTTGATACTGGCAAAATGGTTGTTTAATTGATCTGCAGTTACATCTGTGATAATTTCCTGATTTCTTGAGACTTGTTTATTATTCAACATGTTAATGGCTTTCCAAATCTGACGTGAATCCTTTGTAGAAATTAACATCTTTTGAAAGTAATTACGCTTAGATTTACGTTTCATTGAGTTTACCTTATTTCTTTGTTTACGGAATTCTTTATTTGTTCCGGAATTGCTTAACTGATTTCTTATGTTAATTTCGATATCTATTTCTTTTGTTATCCACGGTGGTTTTGCTTCTTGTCTGACTCTTTTTTTGATGAATGGAGCATGTTTGTTATACACAGAAATAAATGTGTTAATCCAAAATTCAGTTGCTTCATCAGGATCTCTTATTTGGTATATATATTCCAATTGTGCTGTGGCAAGGTCTGAAAGGAAATCTTCTTCCTTGAAGTTTCTAAAGCTCCTATAATATATAATCTTGTGCCCTACTTTTGGAATTTTTATACGGTTTTTGAACCACGTCAGACAAACGGGATTATGATCGCTACATCCACATGGCGGAGAGCATACTTCAATGATGGACTGTTTTGTGTTTGTATAAATGTGATCTATTAAGGTACTTGACTGTTCAGTTATACGGGTTGGTATGTCAATAAGTTGTTCAAGACCGTGTAAGGTGTAGTTTTGATGCCACTTGGGTTTAGGTTTCATTAAATCTATATTAAAGTCTCCAAAAGTAATAGTTTCAAAGCTTAGCATTGTTACTTCATCCATGAGAACATGAAATTTATCTTGCCAGTCCAAAGTTTCAGATGGATTTCTGTATAAAAATCCTATAATAAGTGGTTTATTGTTTTTCATACTGATTTCAATCCATACAGATTCAATCCCATAGTTTTCAAGGCTGTTTAGTTTTTTACAGTTTAATGAAGATGCTAGGTACAAAAGTAGGCCTGTAGTTTTAGGTTTACACGGATCAAGTCTAATTATTTCATATCCCGGTATGCTCATATCAGCATCTGTTATTTCTGAGGACAAACGGGATTCCGCAAAACAAAATAAATGAAAGCTGTTACCACTGTTATGGAGAATAGTTGCGACATCGTCTTTTTTATTTCTTGAGTTGTTGATATTCAAATAGCCTATTCGGAGTCCCTGTTTAGTAGGCCATGTGTCCAAAGTTAAAGACATGTTGCAGTTAGTTGTGGACTTAGTGAAGAACAGTTTTCTTAAATTTTAAATATATATAACAAAAAGTGAAATGGAATTTTTAAGAATATATATATATATACATATGTATACATACATACATATACATACATATATATACACACATATATATCACACATACACACACTCGCTCGAGCCCTGAGCAAAGATACCGAGGCCTCGAGCAAGTCTTATAGTCAGTCTAAGCAAAATTAAACAATATACAAAGAAAAGACTAATATAATTTAAATTAATCACAATCGAAAAGCGAAAATAAGCGAAAATCACAATCAAGCGAAAATCACAATCAAAGTGCGAATAGGCAATATTTCTATATATAAACGTTTGAACACAGAAACGTGTTCGTTCTTAGAAAGCAAGAAAATATAATGCTTGTGTATTCTCAACACATATAACAAATACCCACATGACACCATTCGCTGCAGCAGTGGCCTGAAACAACTGTCTACAACAAATACAAATAATCTTCTTTCAGTTGGTGACTTCCACCACAGTCCAGCGAGATGCAACACTTTCACAAGCACCAACTCCATACTGTCTTTTCCTTTTCTCACATACATATATACATATACATGCATACATACGCATGTATATATACACACACATATACATACACATACACACACACACACATATAATATATATATACATACATATACACATACACATATATATATATACATATATATATATATATATATATATATATATATATATATATATACATACATATACATATATATACACACAAAACACACACATATATACACACATATATAATCATGATGAAACATAAACACACATGCACACGCGCGCTCGCACACACACACACACACACACACACACAACACACACACACACACACACACACACACACACCATTGTGTATTCAACGAGCAGATTGACGCTGTTGCATTTGAGTGCTGACGTAGGATGTCATAAGGTTGAACAAAAACTGGTCGTAAGGAATAGCTGGGGGTGGTGTTTGTGTCATTGTCACGGTATTGTCAGGATTTATTGCATGGTCATAAAAGCTTCTAGTGTACACAGGAGCAACACGGTTCGTTACCGGAAAGGGGGGATAATGCGGTAAGACTTGGTTTGACTGAGTTGTCTGATCGCAGTTATACAGAGTGGAGGGGGATGGGGGAGGAGGGCCACGACATGTAAGATCAGAGGCACCTGAAATTTGTGTCGGCAGTGTGTTGTCTCGGTGATAAAGGGGAGGGTAGTGGAGAGTGGAGGGGGGAAGAAAAGGGCCATGAAGTGAACGATCAGAGGCGCCTGAAGTTTGTGTCGGCATTGAGGTGTGTCTGTGAGAAAGGGGAGGGTAGTGACTCATGGATTCCATTGGTGGATACTCATGAAGTGGGGCACTGTTTTGCTGTCTGTGGTCGTCTGGGAACCTATTCTGTTGGTTCTGGATAGGATGACAGTTATTTACATTACGAATTGGACGGTTAGAACTAAACTGAGAAGATACTGGTCCATACTGTCTGGAGTTAAAATCATGAAATTGAGATGGAAACATAAACTGCTTAAAATGAATTGCTAGTTTGGCAGTGCCTGTTTTGCTGGGGTGAATCAAGTTGCTGTAAAATGCTAATTTAGGGTTTCCGTTTGTGGTTGTGAATGTGTTGTAGTTATCAATGAATTCTACATTCAGCATTTCGCAAGCTTTCTGCATATTGAGATTGGTTGGGGAAATAAAGGTATTAAGGTGGTGTTTTCCTCTTGCAGGTATTATAGAACTAAGGAATATTTTAGCATTTGGAAAAGTATGAGAAGCCAGGTGAATAAGGTCGCACCATGTCTGTTTGGAGACTTCTCCTGTCGTTCTACAATCATTCACACCCACATGCATGATCATCACATTGACATCAGGACATCTACTATGGTCTCGTAACCAGTCAAACAAGTCACCAGTACACATGCCCGAGACACAGATTTTGGAAACAAAGTCTTGTCTTGGCACTATTCTGCGTGGGTCAATGTCTCTAATGTTTGCATGTTATGAACTCACAGTGGTAAGCCTCTGCAGTTATCAGAAGTGTAGAGGTACAGTGTGCTGTATGAGGCAAGCCCAAACAGAAACACACATGACAAGGCACAAAGAAGTGGACTCTGTACAAGCCACACCAGTGGATTGTCAGCAACTGTGTTTCTCCAAACGTCACAAACAGCAGCTGTAAAAACAGAAACACACATGACAAGGCACAAAGAAGTGGACTCAGTACAAGCCACACCAGTGGATTGTCAGCAGCTGTGTTTCTCCAAACGTCACAAACAGCAGCTGTAAAAACAGAAACACACATGACAAGGCACAAAGAAATGGACTCGATACAAGCCACACCAGTGGATTGTCAACAACTGTGTCGTCTCCAAACGTCATGAACAGCAACTGTAGAAATGAACCCAGTGACAGTCCCTAGAGGTCTGATACAGGCACAGTGAGAGTTATTATAATCAATTGTGTAGCATGTCCTGTTGTATTCTTCCAGGGTAGTCATTTGTGTAGCATGTCCTATTGTATTATTGAGGTGTTGTTATTTGTGTAGCATGGCCTATTACTGCGGTGTGGTCATTTGTGTAGCATGTCCTGTTGTATTACTGCAGTGTGGTCATTTGTGTAGCATGTCCTATTGTGTTATTGCAGTGTGGTTATTTGTGTAGCATGTCCTGTTGTATTACTGCAGTGTGGTCATTTGTGTAGCATGTCCTATTGTGTTATTGCAGTGTGGTTATTTGTGTAGCATGTCCTATTGTACAATCCCATTGTGGTCATTTTTGCAGTATGTCCTGTCGTATTTCTGCAGTGTGGTCATTTGTGTAGCATGTCCTATTGTGTTATTGCAGTATAGTTATTTGTGTAGCATGTCCTATTTTATTACTGCAGTGTGGTTATTTGTGTAGCATGTCCTATTGTATTACTGCAGTATGGTCATATGTGTAGCATGCCCTATTGTATTATTGCTGTAGTGACTCAGTGTGCTTTAAAAGACAGTTATTGTCAGTTGTCACTGAGCTCATTTGTCGTATTGTGTTGATGCAGTAGTGAAACAGTGTGCTTTAAAAGGCAGTTACTGTCAATTGTCACAGTCATCACTAGGAGCATGCCGTATTGTGTTGATGCAGTAGTGAAACAGTGTGCTTTAAAAGGCAGTTACTGTCAGTTGTTGCAGTCATCACTGTGAGCGTGTCGTATTGTGTTGTTGCAGAGGTGTACGAGTACACAGTGGAACACTCTTCCAAAACCATGAGCAGGTATTTTCTTCTGTCTGCCTGTCAGGCAGGGCTGAGTGTGCATTCACAACTGACTGACTGTCTGTCTGTCAGTCTGTCTGTGTGAAGTGTATGTATTATCAGACTGTGTGTCTGTCTTCCTATCAGTCTGTCAGTGTATGCTAGGTGTGTGTGTTACTAAACTGTCTGTCAGTGTATGCTAGGTGTGTGTGTTACTAAACTGTCTGTCAGTGTATGTTAGGTGTGTGTGTTACTAAACTGTCTGTCAGTGTATGCTAGGTGTGTGTGTTACTAAACTGTCTGTCAGTGTATGCTAGGTGTGTGTGTTACTAAACTGTCTGTCAGTGTATGCTAGGTGTGTGTGTTACTAAACTGTCAGTGTGTGCTAAGTGTGTGTTACTAAACTGTCAGTGTGTGCTAAGTGTGTGTGTTACTAGACTGTCTGTCTGTCAGTGTATGCTAGGTGTGTGTGTGTGTTACTAAACTGTCTGTCTGTCAGTGTATGCTAAGTGTGTGTGTTACTAGACTATTTGTCAGTGTATGCTAAGTGTGTGTGTTTTTAAACTGTCTGTCAATGTGTGCTAAGTGTGTGTGTGTGTTACTAAACTGTCTGTCAGTGTATGCTAGGTGTGTTTGTTACTAAACTGTCTGTCTGTCAGTGTATGCTAGGTGTATGTGTGTTACTAAACTGTCTGTCAGTGTACGCTAGGTGTATGTGTGTTACTAAACTGTCTGTCTGTCAGTGTATGCTAGGTGTGTGTGTTACTAGACTGTCTGTCAGTGTATGCTAGGTGTATGTGTGTTACTAAACTGTCTGTCTGTCAGTGTACGCTAGGTGTATGTGTGTTACTAAACTGTCTGTTTGTCAGTGTACGCTAAGTGAGTTTGTTACTAGACTGTATGCCTGTCAGAGTATGCTAAATTTGTGTTTTTGAGACTGTTGGTCTGTCACTGTTGATGAAGTGTGTGTGTCAGCAGTCTATTTGTATCTGTGTCTGTCAGGGTGAATTATCTGTCAAATATTAAAGTGACTTTAATGAGGAAAGGCTCCAAATGTTACACGAATGATATCTAAATCAAGGCTTATTTGGTGATTATGTTTGATTGAGAAAAAGCTCTCTTTCTGAGGGAAGTTGTAGGTGGGATT
Source organism: Conus canariensis (assembly GCA_033310375.1). Lineage (NCBI taxonomy): Eukaryota > Metazoa > Mollusca > Gastropoda > Neogastropoda > Conidae > Conus > Conus canariensis. Next base: position 565,829 of record CM065736.1, on the reverse strand, counting down.
TGAATAGAAGGCCCCTAGAATCCAGGAGTATAGACTGGTTTCTCATAAATACTGGTGGAAGTATCTTTCTCTGCTGATTCATATGAACAACAAAGTCCATGTAATCACCCAGTCTTTTGTGTGTGTGTGTGTGTGTGTGTGTGTGTGTGTGTGTGTGTTGCGAGCGTGCGTGCGTGCATGCGTGCGTGCGTGCGTGCGTGTGTGGGTTTGCTTGCTTTGAACGATGGCCCCACTTTCTTCTGGCTCTCCCTCCACCTCCCCTTTCATTTCATGTGTGTGTAGACCCCTGTCTTAGAGCTGGCCTAGGCTTTTCAACTTCTCCTGCTTTGGGAAATAGCTCATGAGCCTAATAAGCAAATTGCATCTCTTGTTTTGTTGTTCTAGAATTTTGGGGGTTAAGCTTTCATATTTTCGGTTTATATTTTTGATGACAGTTTCTAAGTGTGTACAAGTGGTGATCTTTAAACATGCTGTGAGCCTTGAGTTGACTCCAGAAGTCATCCAGGCTGACAACAACATAAGCTCACATGGTTGACAGAGTAGTTGAGGAGTTTATTGTGGTTTTCAGAATTGAACAAGACAAAGAGCTGAAGATGTTCAGAGAGGTTGGTCTGCACTTGTGTGTGTGTGTGTGTGTGTGTGTGTGTGTGTGTGTGTGTGTGTGTGTGTGTGTGTGTATGCATGAGCACACCTGCACATGTGTGTGTGTGTGTGTGTGTGTGTGTGTGTGTGTGTGTGTGTGTTTTGTGTGTGTGTGTGTGTGTGTGTGTGTGTGTGTGTGTGTGTGTGCATGAGCACTCCTGCAAACGTGTGTATGTATGTGTGTGTGTGTGTGTGTGTATGCATGAGCACACCTGCAAATGTGTGTGTGTGTGTGTGTGTGTGTTGTGTGTGTGTGTGTGTGTGTGTGTGAGTGAGTGAGAAATAGAGAAAGAACAACAGACAGGTGGAGGATGACAGAGAAAGAAAAATTTCAAACATTTTTTCGTTCATGGGGGAAAAAAAAGTGATATAAGCACCTAGTGGCTTTTTTTAATTTGTTAGATTGAGCCCTCTGTGCAGGCAAATATGAAAAAACAACATAAAATCGTTATTATGAACTTTCATGTAGACTGTTACTCTGTGTGTGTGTGTGTGTGTGTGTGTGGTGTGTGTGTGTGTGTGTGTGTGTGTGGCATGCTTGTTCATTTTCTCTAGTTGCCAGTTATTGTTTTTGCACAAACTTTGTTGTTATGGTGTTTCCTTATAAAGAACATTTCAGCAGGAAATGAAAAAAGTGATATTTCATGCAAGGATTTTAATAAGAAAAACAAGTATGTTTATTCTTTTTGCTGTGAGAGAGTGTGTGTGTGTGTGTGTGTGTGTGTGTGTGTGTGTGTGTGTGTGTGTGTGTGTGTGTGTGTGTGCGCGCGCGTGTTGGTGTGTGTATTTGTATGTCTGTGTGTGTGGGTACATGTTGTTGCAGGTATACTCAAGACACAGAGAGTTTCTCAGCGCCTGTGTGGGCCAGGACTTTGAAGTGGTAAGGCAGATCAAGAGAAACTTGCCAACATTATATTGTAAAGTGTAAGACAACCAGAAAAACAAGCTGTGGAGTCTTTATGAAGCCATTCATTCCTTCCCCCATCGGTGGAGTCTTTATGAAGTCATCTGTCCCTTCCCCCACCTGTGGAGTCTTTATGAAGCCATGCCGTTCCTTCCCCCATCGGTGGAGTCTTTATGAAGTCATCTGTCCCTTCCCCCACCTGTGGAGTCTTTATGAAGCCATGCCGTTCCTTCCTCCATCGGTGGAGTCTTTATGAAGTCATCTGTCCCTTCCCCCACCTGTGGAGTCTTTATGAAGCCATGCCGTTTCTTCCCCCACCTGTGGAGTCATTATGAAGCCATCTGTTCCTTCCCATGCCTGTGGAGTCTTTATGAAGCCATCTGTTCCTTACCCCACCTGTGGAGTCTTTGAAGCCATGCCGTTCCTTCCCCCACCTGTGGAGTCATTATGAAGCCATCTGTTCCTTACCCCACCTGTGGAGTCTTCATGAAGCCATTCATTCCTTCCCCCACCTGTGGAGTCTTTATGAAGCCATTCATTCCTTCCCCCACCTGTGGAGTCTTTATGAAGCCATGCCATTCCTTCCCCCACCTGTGGAGTCTTTATGAAGCCATTCATTCCCTCCCACACCTGTGGAGTCTTTATGAAGCCATTCATTCCTTCCCCCACCTGTGGAGTCTTTATGAAGCCATCTGTTCCTTCCCCCACCTGTGGAGTCTTTATGAAGCCATCTGTTCCTTCCCCCACCTGTGGAGTCTTTATGAAGCCATTCATTCCCTCCCGCACCTGTGGAGTCTTTATGAAGCCATACATTCCTTCCCCCACCTGTGGAGTCTTTATGAAGCCATACATTCCTTCCCCCACCTGTGGAGTCTTTATGAAGCCATTCATTCCTTCCCCCACCTGTGGAGTCTTTATGAAGCCATACATTCCTTCCCCCACCTGTGGAGTCTTTATGAAGCCATCTGTTCCTTCCCCCACCTGTGGAGTCATTATGAAGCCATACATTCCTTCCCCCACCTGTGGAGTCTTTATGAAGCCATGCCGTTCCTTCCCCCACCTGTGGAGTCATTATGAAGCCATCTGTTCCTTCCCCCACCTGTGGAGTCTTTATGAAGCCATCTGTTCCTTCCCCCACCTGTGGAGTCTTTATGAAGCCATCTGTTCCTTCCCCCACCTGTGGAGTCTTTATGAAGCCATACATTCCTTCCCCCACCTGTGGAGTCTTTATGAAGCCATTCATTCCTTCCCCCACCTGTGGAGTCTTTTTGAAGTCATCTGTTCCTTCCCCCACCTGTGGAGTCTTTATGAAGCCATCTGTCCCTTCCCCCGCCTGTGGAGTCTTTATGAAGCCATTCATTCCTTTCCCTACCTGTGGAGTCTTTATGAAGCCATTCATTCCTTCCCCCGCCTGTGGAGTCTTTATGAAGCCATGCCGTTCCTTCCTCCACCTGTGGAGTCTTTATGAAGCCATTCATTCCTTCCCCCACCTGTGGAGTCTTTATGAAGCCATCTGTCCCTTCCCCCACCTGTGGAGTCTTTATGAAGCCATTCATTCCTTCCCCCACCTGTGGAGTCTTTATGAAGCCATCTGTCCCTTCCCCCACCTGTGGAGTCTTTATGAAGCCATCTGTTCCTACCCCCACCTGTGGAGTCTTTATGAAGTCATTCATTCCTTCCCCCACTTGTGGAGTCCTACCCCCTGTGCTCTCCTATTCTCAGTAGTTGCCGTCTCTTTCTTTGGTCAGCTGCCTGACCTTGGATCTTTGAGAGAGCCAGCCATCCTAGAAATGGGTGTGTCTGCCACATGCAAATCAGCTTCATTAGCCAGTACTTCTACTTCAGGCAAGTGCTACCAAGGAGTTAATGTCTGCATTCTGTCTACACAATGTTTGGCCGTCAAGCTCATGGAAAAACGTGTCAGTCTCAGTGCTTTACACCTCATCACAAAGAACTGCACTGGCTTCCATTTGACTAGAGAATGAGGGACAACCCTTTCTGTCTTTGAGGCGGTAGTAGGTTTGTTATCTCATTGAACTGTAGAACATTGGCAGTCCATCAAGGTCTCTGTTGTTCTCTTGATGACAGGAATTTGGAACTATACTCAATATCTTGCTGACCTTTTCAACATTGACAGTCAGTCAAGGTCATGATTACAGGAATTGGAACTACACTGCATATTTTGATGACCTTTCAACATTGACAGGATCCTGATGACAGAATTTTGGAACTACATTCAGTATTTCTCTGACCTTTCATTATTGACTGATGACAGAATTTTGGAATGACACTCAGTATTTCTCTGACCTTGTCAACATTGACATTCCATCAAGGTCTCTCTACTCTTCTGATGACAGAATTTTGGAATGACACTCAGTATTTCTCTGACATTTTCAACATTGACATTCCATCAAGGTCTCTACTCTTCTGATGACAGAATTTTGGAACGACACTCGGTATTTCTCTGACCTTTTCAACATTGACATTCCATCAAGGTCTCTCTGCTCTTCTCCTGATGACAGAATTCTGGAACTACGCTCAGTATTGCTCTGACCTTTTCAACATTGACATTACATCAAGGTCTCTGCTTTTCTGTTGATGACAAGAATTTTCATATTCCAAAATTCAGAAGAGAGAAACACAGGGCAACCATTCAGTTCTGCCTGCAAACTTGGAATTCCTCGCCTGTGGATGTCTGTCACGGTCCATCACGCTCATCTTTTACCACAAATCTTAAACCGTCTCTTTCCAAACAGTCCTGCACCCAGTTATATCTATTCCGTAATTATGCATGATTTTTTTTTTTCTGAACTGCTTTTGCCTCTCAAGTGAGTGCATGGTTGTGTGTAGGGAGGGAATATATGTATGTGGGATGTGTAAGGGGAGGGTTATTCTGATGCATATGTATTAGTGTGTTTACATGTAATGATGAGCTGTGAGATATATACACTTTGCTGCAGACTCCATGAACATCTTGTTCAGAGATGTCCCACCTGATGTGATCTTTGAATTTCTGAAAGAGATCAACATTTTTCATCTGATCTAAGATTTTACGGAAGAAAGATTTTTAACAAACTTTCCGTTGTGTTTATAGAAGGTGTATTTTAAAGGCTTGTGTGAATGAGGTTTCTTTCTTCTTTTTTTCAGTCTATTCATTTTTTGTACTGACTTGAAAATTGACTTCAACAATGTGACAGCCCTGATATGGCCCTTTGCGGTTGGCTGGGCTATAAGCAATTTTACTTAACCTTACCTCTGGTCTGTAACTGTGTCTGCATGTTTCTGAATTGGCTGAGCATTTTTTAAAATAGTATTCCAACAGAAACTGGATTTGTTGGTGAGTAAATGTCCACTTTAAATTATGTTTCTGAAAAGCTTTGGATCTCTTGGTGAGTATCTTATGTTTATTTTAAATTGTGTTCCCAGAGATGTTGGATTTTTTTTTTTTATTGAATAATAGGTGTTCATTTTAAATTGTGATTATGAGCAATATAGATCTTTTGATAAGAGTTTAAAATGTTGATTGTAATTTGTATCTTTATGCAATGCGGATCTTTTACTGAACACTTAATGCTTATTTGAAATTGCATTTGTAGACAGTGTGGATCTTGTACTGAATATGTCCATTTTGAATGGTAGATGTGGACGATATTGATCTGGTACTGACTACTTCATGTTCACTGTGAGTTGTACATGTAGACATCATGGATTGATACTGACTACTTCATGTTCACTGTGAGTTGTACATGTGCACATCATGGATTTGTACTGACTACTTCATGTTCACTGTGAGTTGTACATGTAGACATCATGGATTTGTACTGACTACTTCATGTTCTTTATGAGTTGTGCATGTAGACATCATGGATTTGTACTGACTACTTCATGTTCTTTGTGAGTTGTACATGTAGACATCATGGATCTTGAACTGACTCTGTTCACTGTGAGTTGTACATGTAGACATAGATCTTGTACTGACTCTGTTCACTGTGAGTTGTACATGTAGACATCATGGATCTTGTACTGACTCTGTTCACTGTGAGTTGTACATGTAGACATCATGGATCTTGTACAATGTTCATTGTGAGTTGTACATGTAGACATCATGGATCTTGTACTGACTCTGTTCACTTTGAGTTGTACATGTAGACATCATGGATTGATACTGACTACTTCATGTTCACTGTGAGTTGTACATGTAGACATCATGGATCTTGTACAATGTTCATTGTGTGTTGTACATGTAGACATCATGGATTGATACTGACTACTTCATGTTCACTGTGAGTTGTACATGTAGACATCATGGATTGATACTGACTACTTCATGTTCACTGTGAGTTGTACATGTACACATCATGGATTGATACTGACTACTTCATGTTCACTGTGAGTTGTACATGTAGACATCATGGATTGATACTGACTACTTCATGTTCACTGTGAGTTGTACATGTAGACATCATGGATCTGATACTGACTTCTTCATGTTCACTGTGAGTTGTACATGTAGACAACATGGATTGATTCTGACTACTTCATGTTCACTGTGAGTTGTACATGTAGACATCATGGATTGATACTGACTACTTTATGTTCACTGTGAGTTGTACATGTAGACATCATGGATTGATACTGACTACTTCATGTTCACTGTGAGTTGTACATGTAGACAACATGGATCTTGTACAATGTTCACTGTGAGTTATACATGTAGACAACGTGGATTTGTACTGACTACTTCATGTTCACTTTCAGCCCCAGCCTGATTTCTAGACTGACCGTCTATGGAGAAATGGTAAGTATTGATAGATGTTAGGGCACTCAATGTCATTGATGCCTTAGCACCTACGGTGTCATGATACCCTGTCACTTGAGGTTTATGATGTTAGTCTGATCACATGTCAGAATTGGAATCTTTGTAATTACTATGTTCACTGTGAGTTATACATGTAACAATCGTAGATGTTACTGACACTATTGTTCATTCGATGCCCATCCTATGTTCTCAGATGACCGTCTATGGAGAATGAGTAAGTATTGTATATGTGTCTTGGTCATCCTCGAATGTTTGATGTCCTTGCACTCGTTGTCATGATTACCTGGTCACTTGGTGTTTATGATTGTGTGATCCTGATCACTCATGATGTCAGTGATTTACTGTCACATCATATGTCTGTATTTTACTGATCAGTCTTTTAGGTGTCGTGATCACTATAATGTCAGGCATGTTGTCCTGATCACTATGTTGTCCAGTGATTGTCCTGATCACTATGTTGTCAGATGTCCTGATCAGTATGTTGTCAGTGATGTTGTCCTGATCACTATGTTGTCAGTGATGTGTCCTGATCACTATGTTGTCAGCGTTGTCTGATCACTATGTTGTCAGTGATGTTCATGATCACTAGTGTTGTCAGCAATGTTGTCGTGATCACTATTAGTCAGATGTTGTCCTGATCACTATGTTGTCAGTGATGTTGTTCTGATCACTATGTTGTTGGCGATATCCTGATCGCTGTGATGTCAGTGATGTTGTCTTGATCACTATGTTGTCAGCAATGTTGTCCTGATCACTATGTTGTCAGCTATGTTGTCCTGATCACTATGTTGTCAGTGATGTTGTCCTGATCACTATGATGTCAGTGATGTCCTGATCACTGTGTTGTCAGCGATGTTGTTCTGATCATGATGTTGTCCTGATCACTGTGTTGTCAGCAATGTTGTCCGTGATCACTATGTTGTCAGCGATGTTGTTCTGATCACTATGTTTGTCCTGATCACTATGTTGTCAATGATATCCTGATCACACTATGTTGTCAGTGATGTTGTCCTGATCACTATGTTGTCAGCGATGTTGTCCTGATCACTATTGATGTCCTGATCACTATGTTGTCAGTGATGTTGTCTTGATAACTATGTTGTCAGTGATGTTGTCCTGATCACTATGTTGTCAGTGAATGTCTTGATCACTATGTTGTCAGTGATGTTGTCCTGATCACTATGAATGTCGCAGTGATGTTGTCCTGATCACTATGTTGTTCTGCGATGTTGTCCTGATCACTATGTTGTCAGCGATATTGTCCTGATCACTATGTTGTCAGTGATGTTGTCCTGACCACATGTGTTGTCAGCGATGGCCTGATCACTATATTGTCAGTGATGTTGTCCTGATCACTATGATGTCAGCGATGTCCTGATACACTATGTTGTCAGTGATGTTGTCTTGATCACTATGTTGTCAGTGATGTTGTCCAGATCACTATGTTGTGAGATGTCTTGATCACTATGTTTCAGTGATGTTGTCCTGATCACTATGATGTCAGCATGTTATCCTGAGTCACTATGTTGTTTTGAAATGTTGTCCTGATCACTATGTTGTCAGTGATGTTGTCCTGATTACTATGTTGTTTGTGATGTTGTCCTGATCACTATGTTTCAATGATGTTGTCCTGATCACTATGTTGTTTTGCGATGTTGTCCTGATCACTATGTTGTCAGCGATGTTGTCCTGATCGCTAGGTTGTCAGCGATGGCCTGATAAATATATTGTCAGTGATGTTGTCCTGATCACTATGTTGTCAGTGATGTCCTGATCACTATGTTGTCAGTGATGTCCTGATCACTATGTTGTCATGATGTTGTCCAGATCACTATGTTGTCAGCGATGGCTTGATCACTATATTGTCAGTGATGTCCTGATCACTATGTTGTCAGTGATGTCCTGATCACTATGTTGTCAGTGATGATGTCCTGATCACTATGTTGTCAGTGATGTTGTCCTGATCACTATGTTATCAGTGATGTTGTCCTGATCACTATGTTGTCAGTGATGTCCTGATCACTATGTTGTCAGTGATGTCCTGATCACTGTGTTTGAGTTATTTTGTCCTGATCACTATGATGTTAGTAATGTCCTGATCACTGTGTTGTCAGTAATGTCCTGATCACTATGTTGTCAGTGATGTCCTGATCACTATGTTGTCAGTGATGTTGTCCTGATCCCTATGTTGTTAGTGATGTCCTGATCACTATGTTGTCAGTGATGTCCTGATCACTATGTTGTCAGTGATGTCCTGATCACTATGTTGTTAGCAATGCTGTCCTGATCACTATGTTGTCAGTGATGTCCTGATCACTATGTTGTCAGTGATGTCCTGATCACTATGTTGTCGTGATGTCCTGATCACTATGTTGTCAGTGATGTTGTCCTGATAACTATGTTGTCAGTGATGTTGTCCTGATCACTATGTTGTCAGTGATGTCCTGATCACTATGTTGTCAGCATTGTCCTGATCACTATGTTGTCAGTGATGATGTCATGATCACTATGTTGTCAATGATGATGTTCCTGATCACTATGTTGTCAGTGATGTCCTTATAACTGATGCCAGTGATGTACCTACCACTGTGATGTCAGATGTCCTTATCACAGTGATGTCAGTGAAGCCCTGATCATTGTGATGTCAGTGATGCCCTGATCATTGTGATGCCAGTGACATTGTTCTGATCACTGTGATGTCAGTGACATTGTACTGATCATTGTGATGTTAGTGACATTGTCCTGATCATTGTGATGTCAGTGATATTGTCTTGATCACTGTTATGTCAGTGACATTGTCCTGATCACTGTGATGTCAGTGACTTGTGGTGGCAGCTGAAGTGGGCTGTGTAGAAACTGGTGGGAACAGGAATCTGTTCACTGATGCCTTTTGCCTTTTGTTTCTTCTCTTCAGCCTTTTGCTCCATGTCTGTTGCCCCTTGTGTTATCCTTTTGCTCCATGTCTTTGCCCCTTGTGTTATCCTTTTGCTCCATGTCTGTTGCCCCTTGTGTTATCCTTTTACTCCATGTCTGTTGCCCCTTGTGTTATCCCTTGAAACATGCCTGCCCTGTGTCTGTCTTCTGAAGCTTTTCTGTCACATGTATGCTTTCAGAAACCTTTTTGGCCCCTTATTTGTTCTCTGAACCCTTTTTGCCCATGTAGTTCTCTGAAACCTTTTTGCCTCTTGTATGTTCTCTGAAACTTGCCCATGTATGTTGTCTGGCACCTTTTAACCCCATGTATGTTCTCTGACATCTTTTTGCCCCTGTGCATGTTCTCTGACAACTTTTTGCCCTGTGCATATTCTCTGACAACTTTTTGCCCTGTGCATGTTCTCTGACAACTTTTTGCCCAGTGCATGTTCTCCGACAATTTTTTGCCCTGTGCATGTTCTCTGACAACTTTTTACCCCATGCATGTTCTCTGACAACTTTTTGCCCTAGGCATATTCTCTGACATCTTTTTGCCCCAGGCATGTTCTCTGACAACTTTTTGCCCCATGCATGTTCTCTGACATCTTTTTGCCCCATGCATGTTCTTTGACATCTTTTCACCCCATGCATATTCTTTGACATCTTTTTGCCCCATGCATGTTCTTTGACATCTTTTTTGCCCCATGCATGTTCTTTGACATCTTTTTACCCCATGCATGCATGTTCTCTGACATCTTTTTGCCCTGTGCGTGTTCTCTGAGACCTTACCCATGCATTTGTATGTTGTTTTTAAAACTTTTTGCCCCGTGCATGTTCTCTGACACCTTTTTTGCCCTGTGCATGTTTTCTGACATCTTTTTGCCCCATGCATGTTCTCTGAACATCTTTTTACCCCAGGCATGTTCTCTGACCTCTTTTTGTCCCAGGTATATGACACCTTTTTGCCCCATGCATCTGACCTCTTTTTGCCCCATGCATCTGACACCTTTTTGCCCCATGCATGTTCTCTGACACCTTTTTGCCCCAGGCATGTTCTCTGACAACTTTTTGCCCTGTGCATGTTCTCTGACATCTTTTTGCCCCATACATGTTCTCTGACACCTTTTTGCCCCATGCATGTTCTCTGACACCTTTTTACCCCATGCATGTTCTCTGACAACTTTTTGCCCCATGCATGCATGTTCTCTGACACCTTTTTAAACCTTTTTTGCCCCATGCATGTTCTCTGACACCTTTTTGCCCAATGCTTGTTCTCTGACACCTTTTCACCCAATGCTTGTTCTCTGACACCTTTTTGCCCAATGCATGTTCTCTGACACCTTTTTGCCCTGTGCATGTTCTCTGACACCTTTTTCACCCCAATTCTGATTGCTTGTTCTCTGGACACCTTTTTGCATTTTTTCTGCCTTTGCCAATGCTTGTTCTCTGACACCTTTTTGCCCAATGCTTGTTCTCTGACACCTTTTTGCCAATGCTTGTTCTCTGACACCTTTCTGATGTTTTGACCCTTTTCACCTGCTGTTCTCTGACACCTTTTTGCCCAATGCTTGTTCTCTGACACCTTTTTGCCCAATGCTGTTCTCTGACACTTTTCACCCATGCATGTTCTCTGACACTTTTGCCCAATGCTTGTTCTCTGCACCTTTTTGCAATGTTTTGCTCTTGAAACCTTTTTGCCCCAATGCTTGTTCTCTGACACTTTTGCCAATGCTTTTCTGCACCTTTCCATGCATGTTCTCTGACACCTTTTTTGCCCAATGCTTGTTCTCTGACACCTTTTTGCCTGCATGTTCTCTGACACCTTTTACCATTGCTATGTTCTCTGACACCTTTTTGCCCAATGCTTGTTCTCTGACACCTTTTTGCCCCTGTGCTCATGACACTTTTCACCATGCTTTTCTCTGACACCTTTTTGCCCAATGCTTGTTCTCTGACAACTTTTTGCCCAATGCATGTTTCTCTGACACCTTTTCACCATGCTTTTCTCTGACACCTTTTGCCAATGCTTGTTCTCTGACACTTTTGCCACTGCATGTTCTCTAACACCTTTTTGCCCATGCTTGTTCTCTGACACCTTTTTGCCCAATGCTTGTTTCTGACACCTTTTTGCCCAATGCTTGTTCTCTGACAACCTTTTTGCCCCAATGCTGTTCTCTGAACTTTTCCCAATGCTGTTTCTGACACCTTTTTGCCCATGGCTGTTCTCTTGACACCTTTTTGCCCGTGCATGTCTGCACTTTCCCCAATGCTTGTTCTCTGACACCTTTTTGCCCAATGCTTGTTCTCTGACAACTTTTTGCCCAATGCATGTTCTCTAACACCTTTTTGCCCCATGCATGTTCTCTGACAACTTTTTGCCCAATGCCTGTTATCTGACACCTTCTTGCTCTGAATCTTTTTGCCCCAAGCATGCTCTCTGACAACTTTTTGCCCCATGCATGTTCCCATGCATGTTCTCTGACTCCTTTTTGCCTTGTGTCTGTTCCCCAAAGCTTTTCTGCCCTTCCTGTGCTCTTGAGAACCTTTTTGCTGCTTGTTGTGTTGGAGATGCTGCTGGTTGTGGTGGAGGTGCTGCTAGTTGTGGTGGAGGTTCACAGTGTATCAGTTACGCAGGTCACTCAGTGAGATGGTCCAGAGACACACTTGTGTCTCCACTCTCATCTAAAGAATTAACTCTGTCGTACACTACATTGCCTCTTCCAGCTAACAGACTGGTTTGGTTCTACAATGTATTTTCACTGTCTGCTGAAGAAGTGGCTCATTGTACATTAGATAGCCACTTCTGACTAACAAAGGGGTTCAGATATATCATGTATCTCCACTCTCAGCTAAAGAGGTAGCACAGTTGTGCTGTCAATCCCCACTCTCAAGGAAAGAAATGATGTGGCTGTACAGTTTGTTTCTGTTCTCATTGAGATGACTGCCCTGGTGTGTCTGTGTTGTGACAGAGGTAGAAAGAAGCTGTACTAATCAGTGCACTGTTGTGTTGTCTGTCCAACAGTTTCTGCTCAGGGCTTTGAACTGGACAACCTGTATCTCCACTTCTTCGTGGATCTTCCTAAAGGTATAGACAGTGATGTCAGTGTATAGCTGTTAGTGATAGAATGCCAGGTCCCCAAAAGATATGGACAATGATGTCAGTGTATAGCTGTTAGTGATAGAATACCAGGTCCCCTAAAGGTATGGACTGTGATGTCAGTAATGAATAGGTAGTGATTGAATACCAGGTTCCCTAAAGGTATGGACTGTGACGTCAGTGTACAGGTGTTAGTGATTGAATACCAGGTCCCCTAAAGGTATGGACAGTGTTGTCAGTAACGTATAGGTGTTAGTGATGGAATACCAGGTCACCTGAAGGTATGCAAAGTGTTACAAGTGATGTATAGGTGTTAGTTATAAAATACCAGGTCCCCTAATGGTATGCAAAGTGTGTTCTCAGTGTATAGGTACCTGTATAATGTCATCAGAAGCATACAGGTATTGATGATACAGTACTGCTAGATGCGTGTAAAGGTACAGATGTGATGTCATGTACAATAAACAGGTGTGGAGATACTGTGCTAAAGTAGATAGGTCACAGTGTGAACCTGGTACAGATATTTTGATCACAGTGAAACATGTCTGCAGAGACCCTCCAAGTGAAGATTGTCTTCTGTTGAAATTGTCTTCTAGAGACCCTCCAAGTGAAGATTATCTTATGGTGAAATTGTCTTCTAGAGACCCTCCAAGTGAAGACTGCCTCATGTTGAAATTGTCTTCTAGAGACCCTCCAAGTGAAGATTATCTTATGTTGAAATTGTCTTCTTTTCTAGACTACGTGTGTTTTAACATTATGTTTATCCCGCAGTCCTCTGAGATCCTCAGTCCAAGGGAAATCCACACTCACACCTACACACACACTACACCAAGGCATACAAGAGTATGTGCATGCATGTGCACACACATACACTCTCTCTCTCTCTCTCTCTCTCTCTCTCTCTCACACACACACACACACACACACACACACACACACATACAGACATGCATACACACACACATACATGCAAACATGTACACGCACACACACACATGACACACACGCATACACACACACACACACACACACACACATGCACACACATACACATATGCAGATGCACAACTACTTGGAATAAAGTATATATATATATATATATATATATATATATATATATATATATGAATACATATATATACATACATAGTGTGTGTGTGTGTGTGAGACAGACTGGTACGCAGACCGACAACAGCAGCTGGCGTGGGTGACGCAGACCTGTGCTACAAAGACAGTGGGCAGGGTGAGAGACACAGCCTTCCTTGTTTACACAGGGGAACTTCCTTGTTTACAGAGGGAGACACAGCCTTCCTCGTTTACAGAGGGAGACAGCCTTCCTCGTTTACAGAGGCAGACACAGCCTTCCTTATTTACAGAGGGAAACACAGCCTTCCTTATTTACAGAGGCAGACACAGCCTTCCTTGTTTACAGAGGGAGACACAGCCTTCCTTGTTTATACAGGGAGACACAGCCTTCCTTGTTTACAGAGGGAGACACAGCCTTCCTTGTTTATACAGGGAGACACAGCCTTCCTTGTTCCCACAGGGAGACACAGCTTTCCTTGTTTACAGAGGGAGACACAGCCTTCCTTGTTTACCAAGGGAGACACAGCCTTCCTTGTTTACAGGGGAGACACAGCCTTCCTTGTTTCACAGGGAGACACAGCCTTCCTTGTTCCCACAGGGAGACACAGCCTTCCTTGTTACAGGAGAGACGAGCCTTTTGATCACAAAGACACAGCCTTCCTTGTTTACAGAGGAGACGGAGGGCTGTTTGATCACAAAGACACAGCCTTGCTTGTTTACAGAGGGAGACGGAGGGCTGTTTGATCACAAAGACACAGCCTCTGTTTACAAGAGACGAGCTGTTTGGGTTTACAGAGGGAGATGGAGGGCTGTTTGATGTTTACAGAGGGAGGCGGAGGGCTGTGTTTGATCACAAAGACACAGCCTTCCTTGTTTACAGAGGGAGATGGAGGGCTGTTTGATCACAAAGACACGGCCTTCCTTGTTTACAGAGGGAGATGGAGGGCTGTTTGATCACAAAGACACAGCCTTCCTTGTTTACAGAGGGAGGCGGAGGGCTGTTTGATCACAAAGACACAGCCTTCCTTGTTTACAGAGGGAGACGGAGGGCTGTTTGATCACAAAGACACGGCCTTCCTTGTTTACAGAGGGAGACAGAGGGCTGTTTGATCACAAAGACACGGCCTTCCTTGTTCCCACAGGGAGACGGAGGGCTGTTTGATCACAAAGACATGGCCTTCCTTGTACCCACAGGGAGACGGAGGGCTGTTTGATCACAAAGACATGGCCTTCCTTGTTCCCACAGGGAGACGGAGGGCTGTTTGATCACAAAGACATGGCCTTCCTTGTTCCCACAGGGAGATGGAGGGCTGTTTGATCTCAAAGCAAATAGTGTGTCTGCCCTGTCTGTCACTCTCTTTCACTCTTGTCTTTCTTGTGTCCTTTTGGTCTTTTTTTATTTTAAATTTTTGTTTGTTGCGGTGACTGCTCAAAGTGAGGTGACTGCAGGCAGAAATTCAAACAAATTTTAAAAGCTGTTTGAAATGACTCCACCAGAGATTTTTGACAAATGAATTAAAATACAAAACAACACGTTTCGACCTCCTAGGTCTTCTTCAGACAAGAGAAATGACTCTCAGGACAACAGAAATGAAGAATGAACAATCACTTATCTTGTCAAATTTGGCACAAGATGGGTGTTGATTTTTTTTTTTTTTTTTTTTTTTTTTGTATTTGTCTGTTGTTTTTCTGCCATTGTGTCCCTTTCTCTTGTCCATGGTTTTAGACAGTCCTTCAGTTTTTTTTCTTTTTTTTTCTCTCTAGTCATGCTGTTTAGTGTACTGTGTCTTCTGTTGTTGTCTGACCAGTGGGCAGGGACTGGGGAGTGACGCTGTGCACACTGTTCACAGTGGATGCTGGCTGACCATTGTTCAGTGTCTGCTCCAAGGATGTTTAAATGTTGTTCTTTTAAGACTGAATTCAAATGGTTATTGTTACTGTTTTAAGTAAACATTTTCATGTGGATGGGGTTGAAAAGGGAAGCCAGATGACTTGTGCCAAAAGCTGGCTTTATTTTTAGGCGGCTGAAGGACTCCAGTAGTGAAGCTACCATGCCGCTAATGTGTGGACAGACTTGCATGGTGTCTTTCTTGGTTATGTCAGTGTGTTTTGACATAATGAAGTGTGTGTTGTAGCAGGATGAAGTGGCATAGTGTGACAGTGTGCATAGTTACAAATGAAGTGGCACAATGTTACAGTGTATGTTGTGATTGGATTAAGTGGCCTGTTGTGACAATATATTTTGTAACAGGATGAAGTGGCATAATGTGACAGTATGTGTTGTAAGAGGGAGAACTGGCTTTGGGTGACAGTTTGGCAAAGTGTATTGTAACAGAACAAAGTGGCACATTTGACGATGTGTGTCATA